>OU343217.1:63569100-63671341 GCA_910596185.1 Chrysanthemum makinoi | reverse complement strand
GATTATCGTAGGAATCTAACGTATCATATTGAAAAGTTCATTTTAGAAAAGTGTATGGCTGAGGTTATTTATATGTAAAATAGAAGTAGAATCCTCGCTTTAGAAATTTTCTCTTATAAACATAACCTTTTGTTCTTTTATATGAAGTAACCATCCAAATAAGCTTCAACAATACGATTGGTATAGTTATCACTAAATTTACTAAAATTATCTAATGAACTAAGTCATAATGAACCTCTCAAATCACATTACCATTATCGTGGTAGTTGTTATGTAAATTAATACACCATATGAAAGATGATATAACTTGTTGGGTTGTAGGAGATTGATCAAATAAGGTGGGTGGACCAAGGCATGTGGAATCTCCTCAAAGATCATGTAGGTTGATACTATTGGGATGAGGAGGTGTAACATTTTTTAGGCTTTAACAGTAAAAACATGCCTTTTTTATTTAATAGGAAGATTGGTATGCAACAATTTCCAAACTTTTGAAGTGAGTTATGTAAAAAATTTAATTATGAGTTCTTTTATATAATAGTAAGATATATTTTAGGGATGTGATTTGCACGCTCATAACATCTAATTAAAACAAATTAAATGTATATTAAACAGTTATACTTTAAGTATAAATTGTTTTTAACTGTTTGTAGTTGAATGTTCAAATCAAATTTATAAATATACAAGCATTTCAGTATTTATTTCTTTTCTTTTCTAACATGTTGGCCCTTAGAATATATATTGTACCATTTGAGTAAGTACTTTCTATGTTCTAAAATAGATGTTAACTTTCATTTTGCATAAAATCTTAGAGTTTGTTTGGTGTATAAGATTACCTTCAATCCTCACATCACTTTATCTTATACTTCAGTGTCACATTAGCTTTCTCTCGCCTTCACCACCATTTTACTTTTCACTCCTAACCATCTCACCCCACTTCACTTTTCAACACACTTTTATTTATTAAAATACCTCATTATATATTTCTCACACACTCATAAACTAAAAAATAAAATAAAAAAGATACTCACTAACACAGTGCCCGAAAAGTGAAGACTTCACCTTTTGTTTCTTCACCTTGAAGCTTGCCAACATCTCACACAACACCTCCAATGAAGGTTCACGCAGCAAAGCAACTTTCCAACCCTTCACCCTTGTGCATTGGAGGTAGCCTAAGTCAGGTTAAAATGGGATTTGAATTTAGTTTGGGAGAAAAAAAAATTGTATTTATTTATATAGATTTTGTAATAAAATAAAATTAAAAAATATTACTATATGATTTAGAATAATCGAAAATAAAAGGTGAATATTTATTTTAAGTCACTAATATGAACTTTCAGTGGCTTGTTCATCAAGATAATATGTGCAGATAAAGTGATTAAAGTAGACAACACACATGCTACAGTTTAGTGTGCAATGCTGAAATTTGAGATTAGTGGTTTGTTCATGAACCATTCAAAGATGCTTTTAGGTCAGTCTAGGTCCTGTTTTGCCTTGTTTGGGAATCTATCATTGGAATGATAAGTAATGATATACTGTATCAGTTAGGTTACACTAACTTAGTGCTACATTTTTTTTTCCCTATATAAGGTGGGTTTTTCTGGCTTTACATAGTTGCCTTTGTACCTTGTGAGTTTTTTTGAAAATCTGTTAACAGAATGGTGTACGCCCCAAATTTTGATCAGCTCAAAGAAGCATGTGGTTCTGATGAACTCCATCATGCCTTTAAGTTCCTGTTTCTACAGGAGCAAGGTGAGAATGAGGGGTTCATCATGCTGCTTGGAGAGAAATGTGACGATGTTCGCCGTCGCCTTGAGAGGAGGACTGAACTGCTGGAAGAGGGACGCAAGTTCAGTCCTGATGATGATGTTGCAAATGACGGTCTTCAATGCTTGGAGGAGGCACAGGACAGGGACCACCAGATTCTTGATGCACTGATTCAGGTCCTTGATTTGGCTAGGGAAGCGCATATTAAGAAAAGTCGCCATGTGTTTACAATGGAGTTACATGATTAGGGTAGTATCTTGTGTGTCTGTATGATGGCTTGTCTGATGGTCTTTATGTTTAATGGTATGGTGTTATGTGTTAGATTAATAGGGTGTTGTTAACCTGTGCTGGTATGCCTGTAACTTATGTCGAATATGAATAAAAGTTACGTTTGTTTGTGCTTCAATAATTTTGTTGATATTTGTCTTGTTATGTGATGGAGAAAAGCAATGATATGGTTGACTCAGTTGTGTTTTATTTGGATAATGTGTGGAGGCAGTTGTCGAGTCTCTTTTATGGGATATTCAATATTTTCTTAGTATAAATTCTTTATGTTTTGTGATGATTGCAAGACTTATATGTGTTGTAAATTATATATGTAGAAGGTTAGTGAGAATAAGGTGAGAATAAACATTTATTAGTAAAGATGGTTTTACTGATTCGATTTAATATCAATAAAGAAGCATGAGAATGCACTCATCGACCATGGTTAGTAGCATGAACAGATTTTCAAGATAGATCACTCACCGCAGTAGCAAAAAATCTTGCTATGTGATGAGCTAGCCTTTGTGCAAGAGATATCCCAACGCTAGCATCCTGAGGTACCTCAAAAATCTGAGCAGCCTCAGCTTCAGAACCAATGTGACTGGCCTTGATTGATGACCATTCATTGACATTCATAGTACGCTGGATAGTGTGCCTCTGAATCTAAAAAAAAGGAGCACACAAACAATAAAAAAATACCCAAACAAACTTAACATGTGATGATAAAACAATTGCACACTCATCAACAGCTAATCATGGCCATTTTTTTAAATTATAGGATAATGGCATGTATGATAATTCACTTACTATGTTAAATTGCTGATCCAATACATACTGCTGCAAATGCCACTTTTTCTTTTGTTTTCACCGTCTTCCTACAATGAAAAAGCGAGTATCAACTGTTATCCATATGACACAGTATATATGACACAGCATATATAGAGTGGTGAGTATATAAATACCCTCTTCTAAACCTCATAAACACACACAAATTAATTTCTGAAGCAAAACTCTGTCAAAATACTTTCTCAAACCCAGAAATCTTTGTGTTTTTCTTTCAATCCTCAAAACAAGTTTTCACTAAAATCTTCTCTGTAAACATTTACAAAAGGTTTTTCACTTCAAACTTAAGAGATTCAAACTCTTTGATTGTTCTTGTCAAGATATCTTTTTTTCAAAACCCTAAAACTTTTTAATGGAAATGGCAAGAACACAATCTCTTCAGTATGCACCACAGTGGGTAGGGGATCTCAGTAATGTAGAATTTAAAACAAACAATGTTATAGGAAATTTTGAATACCCCCCAAATGTCCCAGCCTATAAGGACATAATGAAATTTTTATTCAACTGCCCACTGAAACAGGCCTTTGTTCAGTGTCCCTCTATAGTGTACCAAAATCTCCTCAGGGAGTTTTGGGCAACAGCTGTTGCCTATGACCCGACACCCTCTACTGATGAGAATGACCTTAGACCACTCAGGGAGTATCTCATCAAATTCAGTCTTTTTAATGGGGAAATATCAGTCCACCCTGACTATAAAACTTTTTGTATTTCAACAGGGTTAGACTATAATAATGGAGTCTATGTTGCCCATCCTGAACCCTCCACAGTTAAGGATGAGTTAAAACAAATTGTTTTAGATCCAAAATTTTTGGACAGAACCCCAGTCACCAAGAACTCATTTCCTGCGGCTTGGAAGATCATGTTCACTTTTGTGATTCAGTTCTCGGCGGAACCACTCATCCACTGAACAAGTTAATTCTATTCAGTTGATGGTGGCATACCTGCTTATGAAATGGGGTCACTGTCGACATTGGGGAGATCATTTAAAGTGATCTTGTAACCAAGCTACAAAGCAAAACTAGGACGAAATACGTTTCGTATCCTAGGTTTGTCTCTTGTGCTTTGCAAGTGTTATTGGGTTGCAATTACCCTCTGGAACAAAAATATTGTGCTTTACCTGGTATCCTGAGTCAATCAAATTTTCAAAAGGACCCATCCCTTGTCACTGATATTGAATTGACGGCCCACATGGTTGCTGTAAACAACCAAAGGGACTCAGTGTCTCCTAACCCTGCTCCTAAAAAGATAAAGGGGAAGCTTCAGACTGGGACTAAGACCAAACCCAAGTCTCAGGGCCCTGAGGCTTCAGGAACACAGCCTAAAAGGCAAAGAAAGCCCAAGACTGATCTGCCACCCACTAGAGACCAAACATCATCCACCCCGGTGACAACGAAGGACACTGATACATCACAGTCAGTGCCCTTGGTCCCAACTACTACTCCCCAAGATCCAGAGGGAAACAAACAACCCGTTGGTAGGGGAACGCCTTCCACACTGCCCAAGGATGACATTCGCAAATCACAGCTTTTGTCTGAGGGCCAACTGAATGATCCCAAAGACTCAGAGGGAACTGAACAACCTGCTGATAGGGATCTCACTGCCACTGCTTCTAGGGATAGCACTGGGAAAAACCCATCAGTGCTTGAAGGAGCAACGGGGGACAAAGACTCAGAGGGATTAATACCACCCGCTGATATGGAACCCATCACCACCACTGGTTTACTGACAGTTGCTGAGGTCAATGAAATACTTTTCTCTGATGAAGAACAAGCTGAAAGTGAAGATGAAATTCTATCAGCAGGAGAAGAATTGGACGCTGATGTTCAAACTGAACAAGAGCATCAGCCTGATCCACAAGAGCCTAAAGAGTCACCTTTCCAGCCTGAAGACAATGACTCTGACTCTTCTGCATCTTCCTGTCCTAAAGAATTCAGAAAGTTTGATAACACTCTTCCACTGATAGAGAGGCAACTAGTCATGTGGATTACTAAAGCTTCAAGGAAGCTATATTCTGGGGTTACTGAAACATTATGGGATCAACACACTGAAGCTGCTGCCAGCTATGCTGATCTAAAGTCTGATGTGCTCACCTTCAATGCCAACACTGATGAACACAGGGATCACATGTACCAACATCTACATAGATTGGATGAAAACCTGGTCAAATTTCTCAAGCATCTTCAGACTTGTGGTGTTACAATAGATGAAATCATGGATGCGGTCAAAGAAGACCCAACACTCAACTCTAAAGTGCTGGAGGCTACTGAGGCTTACTTGAAGAATTCCTCAGACCTCACTGAACTAATCAACATGCTAAATTCTGCCAATGTTCAGGGTCTTCAGTCTTCAGTTCAGTCTCTTCAGGCAACATTGGGTTCGTTGGATGCTCATGTGACCACTTTGGCTAAGGCATCTGTTAATACAAATATCGTCATTAAACGTTATTTATATTTTTGATCTTTACCTAAGTTTTGTTATCGACAAAAGTAAATTTATTTTGTATAAAAGCTTAAAGCTTGTCAAGTTTAATAGATATTAGAACAAGCTTTTTCAAACAATATATTCATCATTCATGCATTTACATTTATGATTAGTGACATCTTGATATGACTCTAATCATTATGTATGATAGTAGTTTTTAGAATGTGTTAGGTTCTTAAAACCAAACACTACTTAAGTACTTGCATATTTCTAAATATAGAAATACAACATATGACATCATGTGATGCATCATGAAAATCATTGGAAGATTTCATTAGATATTTTGTGTGGATTTGTACTCTTCATATCTTGCACAATCTCACTTAGATATAGTTGACTTTAGCAAAGATTTTGATATCTTGTGTCAGAACCCCCACTACCAAAATGGTACACGGGCGGAACCCTTTTGACTTTTGAGGGTTCCGTGGTCCGTGGACGCTCCTATCCGTTTTGGCTATAAATAGCAAAGCCAAACCAAGTAGTTTCTTATCCCTTCCTACTATACTCTCATACATATCTTCTCTCTAACCTTTCTAACTCAGTTTCATATCATATTAGTGATCTCTTTTGTAGCAAAGAAGATCAAGTCACATTCAAGCTTCAAACGAGAAGTTGAAAGTCTTGTTTGTTTAGTGTTGTATGATCTTTTGTTGATCCATACTTCATTGTTGTATTAAACCATCATAATCTTGTGAGTGTGAGTGGTTAGTATTTTAGTCCTCAAAATACATTGTGTGTGGGAGTGGTTGTACCCTTGGAAAGAACTCGACATCTAGCTTAGTGTTGGAAATAGTGTAAGCGAAGTGTAAAGGTTTTCTCCGCCGGTGAAAGGAGCTTGTTGACTAGTGAAGTTAAACTCTCGAGTGTGAGACTCGAGGAGTGGAGTAGGGCAAGGAAAAAGAGTCCTTGTAGACCGAACCACTATAAACAACTTGTTGTGGTTTGATCATTTCTTTCCTAATTTACTCTTTACATATTGCTTGCATATTTCATTAACATATCTAAGATCAATATCAATTGATCTTTGAATAAGTTTCAAAACGAAGTTTTTAATTGGTAAACTATTCAACCCCCCTTCTAGTTTTCTACAATTGGCACCAGAGCCTCGTTGCTCAAGAATTTCTAAAATAACTTGTATTTTATAAACTTGAAACGATCCATGGATTCTGAAACTTTAAAGAAAGGCAATCTATGCAAAGACCACCACTCTTTGAAACCAATGGATTTATCTATTGGAAAAACCGCTTTGAAACATATGTAAAATCAAAAGATATATATCTTTGGTTTGTTATTGTTAAAGGGGATTTTAGCTCTACAACAAAGGATATTTCTATTGATGAACAAAAGAAATTAGTTGCTAAAAATAATGAAGCTAAAATGATGCTTTATAATGCTTTACCTAGAAAAGAATATGAAAGAATTTTTATGTGTGAAACCGCCAAAGATATTTGAGAATCTTTGATTGTTACACATCAAGCTAATTCACAAGTCAAGGATAACAAAATTGATCTTCTTGTTCAACAATATGAACAATTTGTTATCCCTGAAGATGAAACCATTGATTGTGGATTTGCTCGTTTTAATACTATTATTACATCACTTAAAGCACTTGATGAATCTTTTCGTAGTAAGAACTTCGTCAGGAAATTTCTTAGAGCACTCCATCCCTAATGGAGAGCTAAAGTGACCGCTATTGAAGAATCAAAGGATCTCTCAAAAATGTCACTAGACGAGCTAATAGGCAACCTCAAAGTACACGAAATGGTGATGGAGAAAGATTCGGAGATCATCAAAGGAAGAAGGGAGAAGATCAAATCAGTTGCTCTAAAAGCAAAGGCGGAATCAAGTGATGAGGACGAATCTTGCTCCGGTAGTGAAGATGAGGAATATGCCAAGGCCGTTAGAGATTTTAAGAAGTTCTTTAGAAGAAGAGGAAAGTTCGTAAGACAACCTCGAGAAGAAAAGAAGCCATTCCGAAAAGATCGAGATGACAAAAAGGGTAAAGGTGAAAGAAAGTGCTTTAGATGTGGTGATGCAAGTCACCTCATAGGAGAAATGTCCCAAGCCACCTAAAAGCAAAACTCAACGAGCTTTTGTAAGTGGTGCTCGGAGTGATAGTGAAGACGATGAAGAATCAAGCAAGGAAGAGATCGCTCTAATGGCACATGAGTCAAACGAGGTACTTTCCGACTCTTCTTATTCTTCTATTGATGATGACACTTTGCAAAAACAATATAATCAATTGTGTGAGCTAAGTCTAAAAATCATAACTAAAATAAATTTTTAAAAACTAAAAAGGAATTTTTGGAAAATGAAGTTTATGAGTTAAAAGAAAAAGCAAACGACTTGAAAAAGGAAAAGCAAATGACGATGATTGTAAATCATGTCAAGAGCTTAAACTTGAAATAGAAAACCTAAAGCTCACACAAGATGTTTTAATCGAAAACAATTCTAAATTTAAAAGGTTTAACAAGAACATCGCTCTTGCCGATGAAATAGTTAAAATTCATAAAACACCAGGAGACATGAATGGGCTAGGTTTTAATGAAGTATTAATTCCAAAGAGTCAAAACAAAATGGCCGAAAAAGACGAACAATCTGTCAAAACTGCTGCAGTACAGCACGGACCAGACGGAACAAAAATAAGGGTTTCGTCCGTTTAAACAAATGGTGCCGTGGGTACTTTAGCAGGACAGAATGTTCGTAATACGGACCGTACTGAATTTGTCAAAGTAACAAAGAAAACCAATGATAGTGTTAAACTAAAACCAGCTGTTACATCAGGAGTAGGACTCGCTAAAAATGAATTTAGATAAAAAAACTACTCAACAATGATATAAAACACCTTTTGCCAAACGCCCCTTTCCCAAAAGCAACCACAACGTACAACCCAACTACCAACACAATGGTTGGAATCAAAACTTCCCTAGACCATATCAAACTCCAGATTACATGTCATGGAACTCTTTTCAATCATTTCCATACATGAATCAAATAAATGGTATGTTTAACCCAAACGGACCCATGAGATATTGGGGACCAAATGCTTGAGTTATTTGCTTCCTAGGTATGCTTGAAAGTTGGATTGGAACCTGATGAATGGATAAAAGATAGTGGATGCTCACGGCATATGACGGGCAACAAAAGTCTCTTCTCATCATACCAAGAGTATGACGGAGGTAATGTCACCTTTGGTAGCAATCTCAAAAGCAAAATCATTGGCAAAGGTACGATCGCTCATAACTCCCTAACTATTGAAAATGTTGCTCATGTGGATAGGTTAGGATTTAATCTACTTAGTATTAGCCAATTATGTGATAAAAAGTATAAAGTACTATTTGATGAAAATTGTAGTAAAATACTAAAAGATGGTATCACCATAGCTAAAGGAGTTAGGAAAATAATATATACGTAAGGAAAATAGATAAAACATCTAATGACAAACTTTGCCTAACAACGTTAGACGATAGCTCATCTCTTTGGCATAGACGCTTAGGCCACGCTAATATGAGACTTATACAAAACCTATTTTCAAAAGAGCTAGTTAGGAATTTACCAAAACTAAAATATGACCAACACTTTTGCGACGCTTGCAAAATTGGTAAACAAACCCATAGTAGTCACAAATCTAAAAATATGGTGTCCACATCTAAGTGCCTAGAATTATTGCATATGGACTTGTTTGGTCCATCCGCTATAAGAAGCTACGGAGGCAACTTATACACTTTGGTCATAGTAGATGACTACTCAAGGTTTACTTGGACGTTGTTTTTGAAAACCAAAAATGAAGCTTTTGATAAATTTGAAATTCTTAGCAAGAAAATTCAAAATCAACTAGGTGTTAAAATTGTGTCGATCCGAACGGATCATGGTCGTGAATTTGACAACGAAACTCAATTTGGAAACTTTGTGATACAAATGGTATAACACATAACTTCTCCGCTCCACGAACACCTCAATCAAATGGAGTAGTAGAACGTAAAAATAGAACAATTCAAGATATGAGTAGAACAATGCTTAATGAACAAAACATTCCTCAAAAGTTTTGGTGTAACGCCGTTGACACTTCTACATATATTTTGAATAGAGTTTTAATACGTCCTTTCTTAAACAAAACACCATATGAGCTTTATAAAGGTAAAAAGCCAACTTTAGGATATTTTAGAGTCTTTGGTTGTAAATGCTTTATTCTTAATACTAAAGATTACCTCACCAAGTTTGACCCAAAGTCTTATGAATGTGTATTTCTTGGTTATTCTCAAACTAGTAAAGCTTACATTGTCCTAAACAAAGAAACAATGATAGTCGAGGAATCGTTGAACATAACATTCGACGAAAGTCCACCTCCCTCTAAGACATCACCTTTGGTAGATGATGACTTAGTTGTAAGTCAAATGATAGAAAGTCAAGAAATAATTAATAATAGCAAGGAAGATGAACCATTAAATAAAGAAATTGTAAACATCAAAGAATCTAAGAGTCATCCGTTAGACAAGGTCATAGGACAACTAAATCAAAGAACCTTAAGGTCACAAGCCCAAAATCAAAGTAATTATTTTTTTTTGTATCCACCATTGAACCGAAAAACATAAATGAAGTAATAAAAGATGAATCATGGGTAATTGCCATGCAAGAAGAGTTAAACCAATTCGTTAGAAATGATGTTTGGAAATTAGTTCCAAAACCTAAAGATCAAACTATAATTGGAACGAAAATGGGTTTTTTCGAAATAAAATGGATGAAAATGGTATAGTATCTAGAAACAAAGCTAGGCTTGTAGTGCAAGGTTATAATCAACAAGAGGGGATTGATTATGATGAAACTTATGCACCGGTAGCTAGACTTGAGTCTATTAGAATATTACTTGCTTATGCATGTGCCTATGATTTTAAATTATTTCAAATGGATGTTAAGAGTGTATTTCTTAATGGCTTTATTAACGAAGAAGTGTATGTTGCTCAACCTCCGGTTTTACCGACTTTGAGAAACCACATCATGTCTTCAAACTCAAGAAAGCACTATACAGTCTTAAGCAAGCACCAAAAGCTTGGTATGATCGTCTTAAGACTTTTCTTATTGATAACAAATACACTATGGGATTAGTAGATAATACTCTTTTTACCAAGAAAAAGGAATCACATATTATCATTGTTCAAATATACGTTGATGACTGATGAGTGTCCAAATACTCATCATTTTTGTACTATATAAACTGCAAAATCATCTGAAAACACTCAGAAACACATCAAAATGATCAAAATATCACAAATCAGTGTTTTATGTGTTTTAAATGCAAAAATATCAAAATCAGATGAAAAATGTATCAAGTTTGCAAAATTGGCAGTTTTAGTCCCTCAAGTTTTAAAAGTTGTCAAATCTAGTCCCTGGAATTCAAAAATGTGGAATTTTATCATTCAAGGTCCTTAAAATATTCTAAGTTGTAAAAAAATGATCCTTGAATGATTCTTTGGTCAATTGGCAAGAAAGGTCCCTAAACTTTGGAAAAGTGCAAAATTAGTCCTTGGACCTTTTAAAATGGAATTTATGCAAAAAGGATCCTTGTTCTATCAAAGTTTGTCAAAATTGGTCCTTGTGATAAGTTTGGAATAGTGGCATTTTCAGTCCTTGAGGTTTGGATAATTTACATGTTTGGTCCTTGTGCTTATACTAAACCAAACGGATCCTCATTTTAATATCAAACCCAATCCAAGCCCAAAACCAGCTGGCCCAATCCCTTGACCCGACCCTTTGTTATTAACCACTTGGTCAACACAAGTCAAAACCAACCCTTACTCGCGCTCAAAAACCACTACCACTGTAGTCCTCCCTCTCCACCCCTGTAAACCCAAAACCAGTCATGGTTTCCCACTTTTTCTCCAACCCCCCCCCCCTTACCTTGTCCCCTCCACCTCCACTAACACCAAAAACCTTTAATTGATTGAAACCAAATCCATTTAATATCAAAACCTGCTTTGAAGAAATTGGCGCCAAAAACACAAGTGGACGGTTTTGATGCATTTCAGCAATCCAATGGCTCAGAAGTGGTGGGAAACGCTCAGATGTCGACAAGGAGTTGAAAGGATTATAAAAATCAGAGGAGAGGCAAGAGAAGAGGCACTTTTGGATTAGCCAATTGTCACTAGTGTAACTTAAATTTTAAACTTGCTTTCGTAGAGTAAATCTTTAATGTTTTCTTAGTGTAATTGTTATTTTAAACTTTCATTAGTGTAATGGAACTCTGTGTTCAGTTTAATACAAGTTATCTTTTAAATTTCATGTTCTTCATAAATTCCTTTAAATTTCATGTCATTTACTTTCATGTTGATTATTGTTGTTTAATGGACTCTTTAGGTCACATAAGCTCCTGACAAAGCTTGTTTAAGCTTTTAGATACATTAAATCAGTCATAGTCTTTAAAACCAAAAATCACTAAAAAATCCAGAAAATCATTGAAAAATCAAAAAGTTCTGTGTTCTTGGTGTACAAGCTTGGAGCAGGGTGAATTATTGATGGCCCTTTGGTTTAGAGCTTCATGGGAAGCCTAGGACTAACTTGTGGTCACTTGGTTTCATGTTCTCAGCCTTGATACACTTGTAAGCCATTTTTACAATTTTTGCATTTTATTGCTTAAGTTATCTATCAGCTTTAATTCTCATGTTTTCATGTTTATTTGATGCTAGTTAATGATTTTATAGCTTAATATTAGTTGTTTATGTTTTGGAATTACTTGTTGCAAGATTTCAAGTTTGGACTGCCTATAGGCCAATTTTTGATAATCCTAGGTAAAAACATGTGTGACTACTTGTTTATGCTAAAAAAGGTTCTAATTTAACAGATGAAAACCTCTGGATTTGATTATATAGGTTTATATAGTCTTACACTTTGAAATTCTCAAAATCAGTAGTTTAAAGGGTTGTTTGGATTTGATAGATGAACTGAGTTAATGATCATGTATTGTGTTGTTCTTGTTAGATATATGCTATATATGACTAAATTGACTCAGTGAAACATTAACCAAAGGGTGTAGCATGATAAAAAGTCAATTCGACACTTGACTGTCTCATTATGAGCATTCTGAGGTTGTCATGACCTAAAACCTTGCATCTGTGTTCAAATGTTGTTAATCTTTGTTAGTTTCATGTTCTTTTAGCTTAATATAACTTATTTAGTCATTAAATTCAGATCAAAGTTGATCAAAGTCAACTTTGATCATAAACTTAAAAAGTCAAAGTTTTCATATAGTCGTTTTTGAATAAAATGTATAATTTTGTGTAGGATTCATATATTAAGTTTAGCTTAAACTCTTTTGGGAGATCAAAATTCAGCTGCTAAACTTAATTAGAAAAATAATAGATTACTTTTAAACAGACTTTTAACGGCTTATTTTCAGTCTTACTTAGCTCCTGTTCAAAAACCATGCCCTGGGCAAGGTTTAGGTGTCAAGTTGATAAGCTTGCATAAGCTTCATTACTTGGCCATAGCTTGTGTAAAGTGGTTATTTGTGATGCCCTTGTGGCTAGTCACTAGACCTAAGTGCTTATTTTCCCTAACTGCTTATCTGGATTGCTTAAATTTGCTTATCTTGATCTATCAATTCAACTCAGTTAACTAAGTAATCAGGAAATGAGCCAACTTCACAAAGCTCATCAATAGCTCTCATTATTGAGCTTCAGCTTGTGATTCTTGTTTCTTTTTGGAAGCTAAGCAGCTCCTTAATCAACTTCAAGCTTAATTTTTCACTCACATGCCCTTTTACTAGGGCTGCATCAAGCTTGAAGCTTGTCCCATTTTTGTAGAGTGTCCCGTCATCGCATATCTTTCACACTCACACCTACTTCATAAGCCAATAAAAAGCTACTCAGTGGGTCCCAACTTATGTGAATTAGCTTTTTGAGAAGCCAATCCACCCAAATCCAAGGCCCAGCTCTTTATTTTCATTATCAAGCTTATTTGATAAGCTTGATCATAGCTTTTAGCTTGTCCCATTTAACTGTGTATGCTGGTTCACTAGCATATTCAGTTACTTGGTGCCATTTTCATGAGCTCCTCAAAAGCTCAGCTGTGGACCCCACAGCTTGAGCTTGAGCTTTTTGGAAAGCCAACCAAAGCATGCCTTGCTACTCCAACTCTTTATATGGCTTATTCAGCTTATTTGATAAATGAATCGTCCATCAAATAAGTTGCAGGGGTGTTTGGATTTATTTTTTTTTGGTGTGCTGGAATTGCTTATTTGCTTTTGTGAGCTTATTGGCTTATTCCAGTGCACCAAACTTGTAAATACTTGTCTATATTACTTGTACACACATCTCTTTTTCTTATTTTTCCTTTTATAAGCCTTTTTCTAGCTTGTTTCAAGCTTATGATCCAACTGTAAGCTCAATGCTTAATGGAGTGGTCATAAGCTGTGAAACAGCTTATTCCCCATGTTTATAAAGTTTCATTTTCTATTAACCTGTTAATATTACATGTATAAACCTTTATCTTCCTTTTGTTTCAAATGTGGGCTTATTAGAAGCTCATTCAAGCTTTAAAGTCCAACAGTTAAGCAATGCTTACTGTTTAAGCTAATAAGCTCCACACTGCTTATTTCTATGTTTGCACAGTTTCATTTTCATATTATATGTATAATATAAGTATGTAGTTAATCCGAAAAGAAAAAACCAAATAGAACCACTATAAGCTCAGTGATAGCTTCTATTTAAAAGCTTATTGCCCATCACTTATTTCTGACATAAGCTATCATTTTTATAATTTTCCTAGCTTCTTATATTTATTGTAGAATTTTATAAAAAGTTTTAGATTTTTGTTTGCTTATTTAGTATTTATAATAATTAAATATTAGTATTAGTAATTAGATAATAAATAACTAATAATAAATAGAATACTTGAATAATAAATAGATTTTTAGTTTTTTTAAATTATTTTATTATAATTTAGATTTTTCAGATTCTTTATTTTATTTATTTAAGTTAATTTTAGATTTTCTTATTATTTAATTCATTATTAAATAATTCAATTTTTTTAATTTTTATTAATTAATTTAATAGTGTAAAAATTTATTTTAATTTTCTAATAATTTTCTTATCTTTTTAGAATTCTAAAATATAATTTTCACATTTGTGGGAGTTGTATGGACTGATTCACGTTTTATTTAGTACGTTCACATAGTTTTTAATTTAAACGTACGTTTTAGGTTTTAAACGTTCATCATCATTGTAAAAATAGTGATAGCGTTTATTTAATATATTTTATCTTTTAATTATATTTAATTTACATTTAAGTCGCTAAGACATGCAAATCCCTACTATAGTTATAATCGTTTTGTTTTCTATACGTTTCGTTTTTAGTTAAACGACGTTTTATATCTGTTACTTTTTTTAGGTTTCTGATTGAACGTTTCTTAATTGAACTAGCTGTGCATAGCTATTACTATTCACATTCAGTTTAGTCAATCGATTCCTGTTTTCCTATACTGATATTATTTTCAACAAATCACAAGTCATTGTATTCAGGATATCATGCCTCACCAGGACATAACCGATCCAGGATATTTTAATCCTTGGTAAACTACATTCTCTCCCGGGCTGTGCCTTTTATCATCTTTACGGTTGACCGTCACAAAAGCGTTGATTAGTGTGACGAGAAATAAAAGAAGGTAGTTCGGAGGAACAAATTGGCGCCGCTGCCGGGGGACGCGGTTCTACGTATTATGACTTGTATATTAAACCTTATCATTCAACTACCGGGCTTCAGACATATTTATTACAGTTAATCATTCACAAGTGATTAGCTAGCGTGGTAACCTGACACAAGCCTCGGAGGTAGTGATTACTTATACTGTATCATATTTCTTTTCAATAAACAATATAAAATACAAAAACATTTTTCCTTTGCACATAACTTGCCCAGGTTTATGAGTCCTCGGTTACAACATTTGGTTGTTGGCTGTTTTACGTTGCTGAGCTCTTCAGACCAGATTCCCTTTCGGGGGCGGTTGTAAGGAATTTTCTTTCTTTTGTACATATATATATAAAATTAAAAATTCAAAAACATTATAAAATTAAAAATCAAAAAGATTCTTCTCGCCTTTTCTGAGTTTCTTTCTAAGATTCTTAGACTCATCTTAAAGTGATGAATATTCATAATTCTCTGAGTGGAAATCCCACTCCAATTTCTCACCTAATCCTTGAGTGGCAATCCCACTCCACTTCCCCATGAACAATTTAATTCGGGGTCAAGTCAAGCTAGTGACTTGGTTATCAAAAACAAGCCACACCATATGGGTTTTCACCCATATTTCTGTCTTCTTTCTCTGTTCTACCAACCTAGTGTGGGGGAGTTGCCCCACACTGTTGTATTAAAAAAAAAAAAAAAAAAAAATCTTCTAAATAAAAGGCCGTAGTATTTCCCTTTTACGTTCTTTGTTTCGGCATAGCCGCCGGTACTTTGAATATTGAGGGCAATATTCATTTCTAAGTGTGGGGGGAATTCTCACGAATTTTATCATATTTATCCACCCATTCCCCCATTTTGGCCAAAATTTTTTGGAGTAAGTGTTTTTCACTTTACTCATCTTGGTTATCGTCCGCCCATGTCAGTAAGACAAAAGGATTGGCTAATCCAGGAGCAACGGCTCTTGGTAAAGATTTCTCAATCCGTTTATATGCTTGCAATTTGCCCATAATTGTATGGTTCTCAACTCACCATATCCTAAAAAGTGAAGAGTTGGCTAGCCCGCAGGGTTATGGCTTGTGGTAAGGCATGGAAAAACCATAATTGGTAATCAGCTCCCAAAGATAATTCGATAATTTATCTAAGAGTTGCTAGTCCAAAGGGTCGGCTTCTGTAAAGACAAAATCAAAACCGTTGAAAGCTGGTGGTTTGCTCAAAATCACATGGTTATCGGTGTACCATGGTTCTTACTGGAACTGAAACATTTGGCTACCCGTAAGTGATGGCTTTTGTAAAGAGTTTTTTAAAATCCATTAATCTCAATCATTGCTAGGGACTAGCATAATCTTAGTGTCGGGGATTGATGAGTGTCCAAATACTCATCATTTTTTGTACTATAATAATGCAAAATCATCTGATAACACTCAGAAACACATCAAAATGATCAAAATATCACAAATCAGTGTTTTATGTGTTTTAAATGCAAAAATATCAAAATCAGATGAAAAATGTATCAAGTTTGCAAAATTGGCGTTTTAGTCCCTCAAGTTTTAAAAGTTGTCAAATCTAGTCCCTGGAATTCAAAAATGTGGAATTTTATCATTCAAGGTCCTTAAAATATTCTAAGGGGGCGTTTGGTTGGGGTAATTTGAAATTCCGCAATTTTAAATTCTAGAAAATTTAAATTCTTGAGAATTTAAAATTCCGGAATTTAAAATACCTTCGCATGTTTGGTTGACAAAAATTTATAAATATATATTTTTTTTCAATATAAATTTCATAAATTTCTACTTAAAGTTTATAAAAAAAATTATAAAAAAAAATTTATAAAAATTTATAAAAAATTTTATAAAAATTTATAAAAAAAAGTTTATAAATAATTTATGAAAAAAGTTTATAAAAAATTTATAAAAAAAGTTTATAAAAATTTTATAAGAAAATTATAAAAAAAAAGTTTATAAAAATTTATAAAAAAAATTTATAAGAAATTTATAAAAATAGTTTTTAAAAAAGTTTATAAAAAACTTATAAAAAAAAGTTTATAAAAAATTTATAAAAAAAGTTTATAAAAAAAATTCATAAATATTTTATTTAAAAGTTTATAAAAAAACAATAAGAAAAAAATTTTATAAATTTTTTTTTTCAAGTAAATTAAAATTTCTCACTTTTTGGAGGCATTTTGATTCTCTCCATTTTGGCAATTTGGGGAATTGTAAATTACTTCAAATGCCTAAATTTAAGTTACTAAACGGGACATTTGAAGGGAATTAAAATGCAAATGCCCCCAATATCCTCCAAATTGCCCCAACCAAACGCGCCCTAAGTTGTAAAAAAATGATCCTTGAATGATTCTTTGGTCAATTGGCAAGAAAGGTCCCTAAACTTTGGAAAAGTGCAAAATTAGTCCTTGGACCTTTTAAAATGGAATTTATGCAAAAAGGATCCTTGTTCTATCAAAGTTTGTCAAAATTGGTCCTTGTGATAAGTTTGGAATAGTGGCATTTTCAGTCCTTGAGGTTTGGATAATTTACATGTTTGGTCCTTGTGCTTATACTAAACCAAACGGATCCTCATTTTAATATCAAACCCAATCCAAGCCCAAAACCAGCTGGCCCAATACCTTGACCCGACCCTTTGTTATTAACCACTTGGTCAACACAAGTCAAAACCAACCCTTACTCGCGCTCAAAAACCACTACCACTGTAGTCCTCCCTCTCCACCCCTGTAAACCCAAAACCAGTCATGGTTTCCCACTTTTCTCCCCCCCCCCCTTACTGTAAGATATAACTTTTCACATACACATCATAACATTAACACAAGGTAGCATATAGATGGAATTCTAGAGAGAGAAAGTTAGAGGTTTATGGAACTTAGTGAGAGAAAGTGAAAGATATTATTATGAGCTCCAACTCTCTACCTTGGGAGGTAGAGAGTATTTATAGTCTTACATAAATCGCCACACAACGGGCTGTGGATCAGGCATACAGTGGGTAAAGACCCGTCCGTCCTCCACGGTGTTACTAAACTAAATACTACTTAACTAAATATTACTATGACTACGAGCTTTCTAACGATTACATATACTTGAGGTGACCGACTCTTTAATACCTGGAATTTCTAATTCCTAACAATCTCCCCCTAAGGGAGGTCACCTCAAACATATACTAAAATGACATTGAATACAATCATATATTACATTAACAATTGATCTTGCATTCTTGATGTAGTACTTTGCTCCGAAGCTCGTAGTCATTGATTCCACTCATTGCATGTTTGGTTAATCCAAGTGGAGGTCTTTTACTGATCCACGTGATAATAATGTTGAGCCAGCTTTTGAGATCATCAGCTAATAGAAAATCTCTGATACATCCATTGTGGTGTTGGTATTATGTGATGTTGTGACATTCGGACCGACATGCTCACATTCGGGATCATGATATATTCTCATCAGAGTAGCGGAAGCATTCGTTGATTCATGATATTGGCACCAGCGTAGCAGAAGCATGGAGTAAAAATATCAGAGTCATTGATGCACTAATCATGATTTCTTTTGAGATGAATGTGTTAGTGAGCATGCGGCTATAGATTGACCGCTTCATTCTGATCAGCTGCAAACGTAGGGTGTACCTGCATAAGACAGTTAGCAATAAAGCGCACGAAAGTGTCTTTGATCACTTTGATGAATTGAGGTACACGGCCCACGGTTCCCCGTTGATCAGTACAAGTACTGCCTGTGATAGTATAATTCCGAAGAATTTCCTTTGACAGGGTTTCGCAGCTGCTCTAGTCTGTTTCTCAAACCGGAACACCTCAAAGAAGACAACACGGAGTGAGTGAACCAGCGAATTTACGTCCACTGATTGATTAAAAGAAATTTGAAAAACAATCGTGTATTGCTCAATAGAAATTGTTTTTGCAATATACCGAAGGTTTTAATGAAAATCAATTATCAATCATAAAACACCTTTTGATTTGAAAAATTAGTACACGTTCGACGTGCTAATGAAAAGAGTTTTAAAGCACAAAGACCGGTTTTTCAAAGGTATCCGTCAATCCATAACCTGAACCAGGATTGATTCAAAAGAATGAATCGCCCCATTGTTTCTGTTCAGTTGTCACATGGTTGATCTGTATAATAGATCTCACATGCCACCTACCAGGAGCTTGTTAGATGTTGGCTCCAGAAGGCTTTCCATCTTCATTGTGAGTATGTTTGCATATCACTCAGATGTTCTGGCAATACCACAAGGATAATGCGTAGGACTCAAGATATAATCTCTCTTTCCACATTGTGTGAAACAGAGAGTCTTCATTGAAAAAGTGTCCTAATGAGATTTATTGATGATCTCGTGGCTCTAGACTCAATTTGTGCATATTTGGATCCTATATCGGAGACTAGGGAGAGGGTCTCCTCCTTCAATATCAATAATCTCTAAGAGAAAGTCGATAGATAATGTCGGTTCCCCGTGAGAATGAAACAAGTCCTTTTAAGAGGAACTTGAGTGGTTTGGGAAGTTGATGTGCAGTGCGTCACTGGGTCCATGACGTCTTGTCTTCAATACCGATGTTACCATCAGTAGCATATGAATTGAACCCGGTTTCTGCCCTAAGGTTGAATAAATGGAGGGCTATTTGTTTTCACCCTTTTCTCATTCAATTCTTTTTAATTCTTCAACCCCTTCAGTGCTTACCGAGACTTCATAACTAGAACTTTGTTGGGTTTATTCCATTACTAGCTCAGTCTTAGTCCGCACTCTTCCCATATCTCATTTTTCTCCTTTTATCATCATGCCTAAGGACTTCTACACTAACTAGTAGATTGTCCCTGGGTAGATCCCTCCGTTCTGGCGGTCATGGGAACCAATACCTAACCTTATCATCCTTATATCACCGCATAAAAGTAAGTTTGGTCGGTCTATTTGGTATTGTCCATCTGCCATTGGATCCAATTGAAAACCATTTGAAAGTCAATTCAGATACTTGTGATATATTATCAAAGCATTTTGTACCTGAATTGTTTTTGATATTTTTAGAACGAGAACTCCCCCTCAACATGTGCATCAAGTATTTGAAAATGTTTTGCACACGGAGGCAAGAGAAAGAATTAACTTCTTTGATTACCATTTTCTAAAAGATATCAACATCACTTCCCTAATCGAATCAAGTAGATAAAGCATTTTGGGGAAGGATGAGGTTTTCATGATTTTGCTCCCCCTCAATATGTGCCTTGAGATTTGAAAAGAGTTTTGCACATACTAGAGGGAACCTGCACATTGAGATAAGTGATCACGTTTCAAATCATTGTGGTTTAATATAGATGCTCCCCCTCAATGTGTGCATTCTAGCAACTCTTGAAATCGTTTGTCACTTACGGGGAGGCAAACATGCTAATTACTTAAGAAACCATTTATCGAATTATCAGTTTAAATCCTATTTAAATCACAACTTCTCCCCCGATCACAATTATTAAAACATTTGAGATTTGTGATCTCTGTAGATTTAAATTGATTTTGAAAGCTTTTAAGGAGAATTGTGACTTGATTATGAAAGCGTTTTAACTGATAAGGATCTGATGTTGAGATTTAAACTCCATTGGTTAAACATGCATGTACATCTTTTGAAAACAATTTAATGCCAAATAACTTTATAATTTAATTGAAATCATTCTCCCCCTCAATCAATGACATAGGTTGTTGATTGAGCGATAGAGATTTTGACAGATAAGTCCTGATGATTATCAAAAATAGAGACCGAGTTATTTTTCAAAGCATTTAGTTTTCAGCAGATAAATGTTATAGAATCGGAGCATGGAATTTGAAAACATGGTAAAACATGGCTCTGTTCTTTCTTTTAAAACCGGGTTTTCCCTGAAAATGACAATAAACCATTTTTTCTCTTTCTCTCAAACATAATTTTTTGATTTTTTTTTTTTTTTTTTTTTTTTTTTGTTTTTGGAACGCAACATCTAAAGTCCAGTCTCATTCTTTGAATGACAGCACAAAGACCGTAGATATTATCGAACCGAGAAAACGCATGACAAAAAGACAATATTTTTTTGAAGATTTTTTTTTTTTCGAATTTTTGATTTTTATGTATTTTAAGGTTTTATAATTTTATATTTTGATTTTCGAATAGATATATACAAGAGATAGATGAAGATAGACCTTTACTCCTCGTCTTCCTCCTGAAGACGTTGGAGAGTATCTGGTTGAAGGCTTTTCAAGCCAAGACGTGGAAGAATAAACTCAAAACGTTCTCTTGGAAGAGCTTTGGTGAAGATGTCTGCTAACGATATTCAGACCTCACAAAATAGAGTTCCACCACACCCTTTTCCACTTGTTTCCTGATGAAATGATGTCGAATGTCGATATGCTTTGCTCTTGAGTGTTGAACGTTGTTGCATGAGAGAGCAATAGCACTTTTATTATCACAGTACAGAGGGATTTTGTTGAATTCAAAGCCATAGTCAGATAATTGAGATCTCATCCATAAGATTTGAGCACAACAAGATGACATGGCTATGTATTCAGCCTCTGTAGAGGAAATAGAAGTACTCATTTGCTTCTTTGAAGACCAGCTCACAAGCTTATCACCAAAAACTGAGCACCTCCAGATGTACTTCAACGTGTATCTTGACAACCTGCATGATCAGCATCTGCATAGGCCGTTAGTGACATACCGGTGTCCTTCGGGTACCATAGTCCCATATTGATGGTTCCTTGGAGATACCGAAAGACCCGTTTAACTGCTTCAAGGTGCTTTTAGTAGGCTTAGCCTGGTATCTAGCACACATGCAAACAGCGAACAAGATGTCTGGTCTACTAGCTGTGAGGTACATCAGGGATCCAATCATACTACGATATTTCGTTTGGTCAATCATGATCCCTGAGTGGTCCTCATCTAGTTTGGTTCGATCAATCATGGGGGTGTCAACAGGGTCACTTGAATCAAATCCAAATTTCTTTAAGTTTTCTGTTGCAAATTTAGATTGATTTATGAAAATGCCTCCGGGACTTTGTGAAATTTGTAATCCCAAGAAAATTGACATTTGTCCCATCATTGACATTTGAAACTTTGAACTCATTTCATTAGAAAACGATCACATTCCATTGGGTCAGTCGAGGCAAAAATAATATCATCAACATAAATTTGAACATGAGTTAAATGTTTGCCTGACTTCCTGGTGAACAATGAAGGATCAACTGCTCCTTTACTGAATCCGGTTGATAGAAGAAACTTTGACAGTGTATCATACCATGCCCTTGGAGCTTGCTTTAAACCGTAAAGAGCCTTCTTCAGACGATAACCGTGAGTAGGATGCTCTTGATTCACAAATCCTTCAGGTTGGCTGACGTAGACGACTTCTTTAAGATCTCCGTTCAGAAATGCCGTCTTTACATCCATCCTGATACACTACCATTTTCTTACTAGCAGCGTTAGCCAGAAAGATTCTGATTGCCTCGATTCGAGCAACAGGAGCAAAAGATTCTTCAAAGTCTATACCCTCTCTGAGCGATATCCTTTAGCAACTAAACGAGCCTTGTTCTTCAACACATCACCATGCTCATCAAGTTTTACTTTGAAGATCCATTTGAGAGCTATAATCATAGCGATCACGGAGCGGTACTAACTCCCATACATTAAGTCGATCAAACTCATGAATTTCTTCTTGCATGGCATTGAACCGGTTGTCTTCATTCATGGCGGTTTTAACATCTTTTGGTTCGATCTTAGAAAGTCCGGAGTTGAAGAAACACCATAAGGCATCGGTTGCAAGTTGTTTCCGGGTTGATCTGAGGGCGAGAGGATTTCCAATGATGTTGTCTAATGGATGATCGTGAGTCCATTTTCTAAGGTGTTCATGTGGCGAGTTGTTGAGGCGAGGTAGCTTGAGTCGATGTCTCTCGAAGAAGATGGTTACGATGATGATTCGAGTAGCAAATATGTTTTCAAATGGAGCATCTTCGTGAGTAGCAAAGGGATTAACTTCATCATTGATGCCAGAAACATTTCCATGATGTACATTTGAAGAATGATGATTTGTTGATGAGGCTGAAGGATCGTGTGCAGCAGTGCTTCTTGACTTAAAGATATTGAGGCTGAAGGATTGACTTCATTCACGCGGAATATGAGCATCCTCATTCTTGTGGAATCATCACCTCATTAGTATTTGAATCATACAGTCCATCAAACATAGGATCAAACAATTTCTTTACATCATCTTGAGATGGAGGTACATATGGAGTTTCTTGAGTAGAGTTTGGAACAAGAGATGAACCAATGGGACTGTTTTGAGTGCGGGTCCTGAAATGGGAGTGTCGGAGCCATTTGACCGGTCGACTCATCAAAGCGTAGCGTGAATGGTTTCCATGATATTTCGGGTTCTTTTGTTGTAGATTCGGTATCCCTTTTGTTTGGTGCATATCCTACAAATACTCCAATGTCAACTTTAGCCCTAAGTTTCCCTAAGTCTTGACCCTCATTAGTTGGATAGCACAATGCACCAAACACACGAAGGAAAGAGATTAGGTTTTCTGTTGTGGACAAGTTCATATGGAGTTTTTCCATGTACGGTGTGGATTAGGGAACGATTTTGTGTATAGCATGCGATGTGGCAATAGCCCGCCAGGAGAAACATTGGAACTTTTGAGTAAATCAGCATTGTTCGAGCGGCTTCTACAAGAGTTCGATTTAGTCTTTCAACTACACCGTTCTGTTGAGGAGTTCGTGGAACACTTCTTTGATGGCTGATTCCAATGCTTTCATAGAATTCACTAAGTTGTTTGTTAACAAACTTCGGTTCCATTGTCGTCGGATAATTCGGCGGTTTTGTTAAGTCGAACTGCAGCTTTTTGATAGTTTGATGATGATATCAGGAGTTTCATCCTTTGTCCTTAAGAACTTGACCCAGGTGAATCTAGAGTAATCATCAACTATAACTAACACATATTTCTTCCCAAAGATATACTCTCATTGGTCCACATAAATCCATATGAATTGTATGAAGAACTTCTGTGAGTTAGTAGTTTTGGATTTATGGGCATACTTCTTGCTTTTTCCCAATTGACATGCTGAACAAAGATGATCCTTTTCATACTTTAGTCGAGGTAAACCTACAACTAAGTCCTTTCGGGAGAGATCATTGATGGTGCCGAAGTTCAAGTGATTGAGACGTCGATGCCATAACCATGACTTTGTTTTTGAAGCCTTTGACAACAAGCAAATTGGAGAAGACTTCATCATATCTTCTATAGAGATGGTGTAAAGATTTGAACCACGAGTTCCTTTTAAAAGTTCCTTACCATTAAGATCTCTAACAAAGCAAGTATGTTTTCTCAAAGGCTACTTCTAGATCGAATCACAGAATTGACCAACAGAGAACAGATTATGACACAAACCTTCCACATAGTATACTCTAGAGATAACACTATCACCAACAACATAATCACCATAACCCCTAATTGCACCGAAATGATCATTACCGAATCTAACTGTCCCGATGAATTTGCTCACGAAGTTCATGAGCAGCGACCGTCTCCAGGTCATATGCTTGGAAATGTTTCGAGTCCGTACCACGAAACGATTTGAACGATCTGCAGCTTGAACACGAGACAAGAATGGATAAGCGGATAATTGGGATCCCCATGCAAGAATGGGTTCCACTTGGTTAGTAATGCTTGATTTGGAACACCCACATCGAAATAGAAACATCCATATCAGAAGTAGAAGCAATGGAATCATTGGGAATAGATGCAATTCTGGTGTCTGTATTTGACCTATTCAAAGTATGTTTACTTCTTAAGGGAATAGTTCTACCATTAGGCATCCATTTTCTAGTGGGCATAATCTTAGCAGTTTGAGAACAAAACTGATTATTCTTATGGCCAAAAGGTATCCAATAATAACCTATCTTTATAAAAGTTCTTCCCGTGGGTTTCCACTGTTTTCTAACAATCTTTCGTTTTTGCCTTTTGCCTTATTTGCACGATTATTAGCATTAACAATTTTAACTGGGCATTTGACAACATTAGACAAAGCATTCACACCACATTCATGATTAGCATCAGAATTCAAGCAGACATCATTACAAGGTTTGCAAATAGTATCAAAATTCGAATTAATTACAATACGCCTAAGGCTAATACTAGAATCAACACGATTCGTTTTATTCAACTCAAGCTTAAAGTTCCTAGATTGGTCTTCTACTCTCTTCCAATGCACATTCTTAGCTTGCAAGGTCCTATCATTCCTTGTATTGTCTTGAGACTTTGACCTGCTCGCTTTAAAGTCACCGATTACTCTGTAGAGGAATGGGAACATTAGTTGGTTGATCTAATTTTTGCATTACTGAACTTGATGTGCAAGGATCTGAAGTACTAGAAGGCACATTAGTGTATACTTTAAGACTGTGATTTGAGCTTTTTGCGGGCACACTAAAGTTCACTTTCTTAGCACTAACATATCTGGAATCTGAACTACTTGAAGGCACATTAGTGTTTCCTTTTTTAAGACTGGGCATAGAACGGATTTCCTGCTTGGCACTAGGCATAGAACAGGGCATCACAGCTTTGCCTTTTGCACCTAAGGTTAAGGATTTTGGACATGTGGCAATTACACATTCTAGCAACTCTTGAGATCGTTTGGCCTAGAGGCAAGCAAACCTAATTTCACTATCAAGAGGTTTGTTAATGAAATCCTCTTCGACAATCTCACGGAGACATTCTAGACTATCCTTAAGGTGAGCACAGTAGTCATGAAAAGCATGTTCATTATTCCTAAGATGAGGAGGAATATATTTAACTGCACAAGGTATTTGCAGTCTAAGGGTGACTTTGAGACAACATTCTTATTGAAAACAAGTGGCGGTTTCCCATTTCACGACTTCTCGATTCTCAATTTCCTTTTGTAGAGACGTTATTTTTTCGTTGTTTTGGTCACGGTGACTTTTATTGAATCATATAACTCTTTAAAATGTCGTTTAACTTTTTCATTTTCTTCTAGAAAACTCTCGTTTTCCTTTTGTAAGGCATCAACTAAGTTTTGAAGATGAAAAGTTTGAGAATTCGGAGAATCTAAAGGAGGAGGGATTTGGGAGCCTGTCATATTGTTCGTTTGACCCTTTAATTGAGAGATTTGGGCTTTCAACTTTACGATCGTGTTGCATCTGAGCTTGAATCTGTTCATCACGTTTGTTAATTTGAAAACGCATCAAACTCTGGAGCATCCGGGATGTCTTGATATTTTAAGTTTTAACATTTTCTTTAAGATGTTGATATTTTAGTTGTAAATTAAAATGCTCAACTTCCAGTTTAGAAAAATGTTTAACCAAATTGTCGTGATCATCGAGTTCAATTTTCTCGTTTAGTTTAGAATTAGTTTTTTCAAGCTCAATGACACGATCATGGGAGACTTTCGGGGCCACAGATAGTTCATGAAATTTGGAAGCATTAATAGAGCAATTTGAAGCATTGAAAAAGATATCTTGAGCAACACATTCAGTAATAAGAGTCTCATTTAATGTATGCAAGTTCTTCCTCTCAATCTCATTATATTTTAGTGCATGCTCATAATCACTAACTTCAACTACCATTGCATCAAATTCCTTTTCCATTCCCTTTATATCGTTTCTACCCCTTTTTAAGACTCTCAAAGTGATCTTTTAGAAGTTTAAAGAAAGGCATGACCTCAGTTAAATAACATTCTTTCATTTGCTCAAAACCCCTTTCTCCTTCCGTTATACCAATGGGTGTGATCCTTTTCTTGCAAGTTTTCTCAAAATCAACAAATAGTTGAAATATAACATATTGGCTAATTAAGGTCTTGCTTTTAGTGGCAATTTTTCTAGGAACAAGATGCATTGGTGTATTAGGAGGATACTCATGCGCTCTAGGCATTTTCCATAAAGGGGTTTGTTTCAACAATATTTTCAACTTCAGCTTTTCTAAATCCTTTTCCAGAAAACTTGTTCGGGAGTCAACAATGTTTGAGGCTTAAACATGTTCAAGGAAATCCAGTTTTCCTTCTTGTAGTCATGGGGAGTGATAATAATCTTTTTCTCTTTGCATTTGGATCATCTAGTTTTTTTGTTCATCCTTTCCCTAGTGACTTCATCTGATTTCTTATCTTCCTCGGTGCACTCAACGCAACTAGGTTTCTGCCTAGGCTTAAGAATTTCATTACCATCATAAAGCACCTTATGAGCATTTCTAGCCTTTTTAATTACCTCTGGATTAGGTTCCTCAACAAGGGGAATGCTATGCTTATCGCTTAAGACTCTATGTTTAGTGACCATGTGGCAGATCTGAATGGTGTTCCCTTGTATGTACAACTTGTTTTCAAGTTTGTTTTTCAAAGTTTTGAGATTAGAAAAATCTCTCAAGAGTTTTGATTCCTTTGCATTAAATTCTTGCTTAAGCATTTTCACATTTTCTTGAAGTTCTTGTTTTTGTTTAGATGTTTTAGAAAGTTTTTCTTGCAAGGAATTTAATTCTTGTTTCAATACTTCTTCTCTAAACTTACTTTTTCTAATTACTTGTACTTACTTGGTCATCCATTTCCCTTTCACAGTGGTCAACTCAAATTTTGCCCGTTGTTCATAAATAGCAACACGTTCTTTATAGGCATTTAGTTCAGAAATAATGGAATCATCAGGGGGCACATGCAAGTGTATTCATCAAAAACAAAGTCATTGTTGATTGCAGAAGATGCATCACTTGGTACAACTTCACTTTCACTTTGTTTCACATATTGATCATATGGGACAATATTGATATTACCCATATTTTCAATATTTGATTCAATAGTTTCGGTTGATTGTACTTTGTCATGCATCTTTTGCACATCAGCATCATCGTATAGTTTTAATACCTCTGAGATGAGCTTGTCATGGGATGGCCCAGCTAGTGATGAAGAAGAGACCTGGGGAGAAACCATTGTAGAAATGCTAGCCATAAAAATTATGTGTGCAGTAGGTCCATCATCCACATCAGAGTCGTATGCATCACAGATCGGCGACTTGAAAGGCATTCGATGATTGTGACCTATCTCCCTGAATAGGCGCTCATCCACATCTGCATCATAGGTCTTGGCATTGCCCTCGAAACAACAATTCCTCTTCATTCCAAAGTAGCACCATTGTCCGAGCTTGAGCGGCAGCATCTTATCTCTCGAAGTAATCAGCATTCTGAGGGCGCTTTGGAGATGTACAGTTCCTTGCAATGTGTCCCTCTCCACCACCGTTATAACATTTGATGAGCTTAGTTTGACCTTGGTTACCATTCCTTCCTCGATTCGGGTTTCCAACATAACCTCTCCCACTCCACCTCGTCCCGATCATATATCTTGTCTTTCCTGAATCGTTGCACCACGATCCTTCCATCTTAATAGTGGCTTGATTGTGTGGGTTAGATGCGCTCGAGGTTGTTGTTGGTTGGTGGGAGAGTATTCATGTTTTGACTGATGAGAAGAGCTAGTTGATTAATGAAGTTACCCACGTGAGCATCAGCATCGGCTTGTTTGTACATAGGATCAGGAATGAGTTTGTGATTACCATTACCCAAGGGTATGACTTGTGATGCTTTGGTTGTGATTCCGATGTTTGAGTAGAAAGCTGTAGAGTCATTAGACGAGCTTGTCTCTCCCTGGTTGGTTTTGAACTGATTGAGAATTAATTTTTCAAACATAGCATGTCTTTCATTCTGAAGGAGGAAGGCATAGAGTTGCTCATAGTTTGTATTCTTCAATCCTTTAGTGAGCTTCACAGGGGTGACAAACTTGTGCCATTCGGGATTCATGTTGTTCACAAATTTTGAGTTCAACTGAATGTTAGGCATAGTCATTCGGATGTTCCTCATGTCATTAACTAACTTATGAAATCTCACATAGTACTCATAGACACTCTCATCCGGTTTCATCTTGAAATGCTCAAATTCGTCATAGAGTTGGGATTCTCTGTCTTCCATAGTTAATTCAGAACTGAGAGAGAAGCATCTTAACATTGTCCCAAACCGCCTTAGCATCTGTGTTATGATTGATCAGCTTGTAGATGTCTTTAGGAAGACCTTGAAGAACAATGTTTGAAGCCCGATATCGCATCAAATCTCTTTTTCTCCTTATCATCAAGCTCATCATACATTTTAGGTCTGTCCATTCCGTACACAGGAGTACCATCTTCATTAGTATCAAGTATGTCTCTAGTCGTCTCAACTCGATATGGTCCTTCATCAATGGATTTGAGAATGTTGACACCATTTTCCTTTCCAAGGCAGTACAGTCTAATTCGTTGAGCCCAAGAGTCGTAGTCAGTTCTGTCAAGCATGGGTGGGCGAGTATCCGAGCCACCTGCTTGAACATCCTCGAACAAATGGAGATGACAGTGGTAACGTTGGTAGACATGTTAACAGATTATACGGGATTTTATAACTCTATGATTAAACCGGAAAATAGATTCTTTCACAGGATTTTACTAAATCAAGAGAAAACCGTAAACAATCACTCAAGACTCTAGAAGATAAAATACTAAATCGCTAGAAGATAATGCACTAAGTCTCTAGAAATTAATGCACTAAGTCGCTAACCCTTAATTCGCTACACCCCTAAGTCGCTAGAGTCCCAAGTCGCTAACAGAAAAGCAAGTCGCTAAGTAGTAACTCTCCTTCTGAACCAAGTCGCTAACCAAATTTTTGGCACAATGCAAGCTACACAAGTCGCTACCCGTAGTGGAGAATCCACTACTTGTACTTTAACTCGCTAGATCTAACTCGCTAGCTCCAACACGGTAAGTCGCTACAAAAATGTGAAGCAAGTCGCTACCAAGAAAATATTCCGTGAACTAAGTCGCTAGCTTGAAAAACCATATAAACCTCACTTTTCAATCCAAAAACAACCCAACCAAGATGATTCAAGCTAACCAAATGAAAACCTAAACACTTTTGATGATTCTAAACATAAAAGTACCAACAAAATTCAAACTTTAACACAAGAAATCAACCAAATGATGCAAAACCACTAAACTTTTTCAAACTCAAAAACCACCTAAAACCACTAGAAATCCAAAGATGTGCAAGATATGATCTAACCATGGCTCTTGATACCAATTGTAAGATATAACTTTTCACATACACATCATAACATTAACACAAGGTAGCATATAGATGGAATTCTAGAGAGAGAAAGTTAGAGGTTTAGGGAACTTAGTGAGAGAAAGTGAAAGATATTATTATGAGCTCCAACTCTCTACCTTGGGAGGTAGAGAGTATTTATAGTCTTACATAAATAGCCACACAACGGGCTGTGGATCAGTGCATACAGATGGTAAAGACCCGTCCGTCATCCACGGTGTTACTTAACTAAATACTACTTAACTAAATATTACTATGACTACGAGCTTTCTAACGATTACATATACTTGAGGTGACCGACTCTTTAATACTGGGAATTTCTAATTCCTAACACTTACCTTGTCCCCTCCACCTCCACTAACACCAAAAACCTTTAATTGATTGAAACCAAATCCATTTAATATCAAAACCTTCTTTGAAGAAATTGGCCAAAAACACAAGCGATGGGGTTTTTGATGCATTTCAAAGGATAATCCAATGGCTCGGAAGTGGTGGGAAACACCAGACAGTGTCGACAAGGAGTTGAAAGGATTATAAAAATCAGAGGAGAGGCAAGAGAAGAGGCACTTTTGGATTAGCCAATTGTCACTAGTGTAACTTAAATTTTAAACTTGCTTTCAGTGAAGTAAATCTTTAATGTTTTCTTAGTGTAATTGTTATTTTAAACTTTCATTAGTGTAATGGAACTCGTGTTCGGGAAATACAAGTTATCTTTTAAATTTCATGTTCTTCATAAATTCCTTTAAATTTCATGTCATTTACTTTCATGTTGATTATTGTTGTTTAATGGACTCTTTAGGTCAAGACATAAGCTCGACAAAGCTTGTTTAAGCTTTAGATACATTAAATCAGGCCATAGTCTTTAAAACCAAAAATCACTAAAAAATCCAGAAAATCATTGAAAATCAAAAGTTCTGTGTTCTTGGTGTACAAGCTTGGAGCAGGGTGAATTATTGATGGCCCTTTGGTTTAGAGCTTCATGGGAAGCCTAGGACTAACTTGTGGTCACTTGGTTTCATGTTCTCAAAATTTCTTGATACACTTGTAAGCCATTTTTACAATTTTTGAATTTTATTGCTTAAGTTATCTATCAGCTTTAATTCTCATGTTTTCATGTTTATTTGATGCTAGTTAATGATTTTATAGCTTAATATCAGTTGTTATGTTTTGGATTACTTGTTGCAAGATTTCAAGTTTGACTCATTTATAGGCCAATTTTTTGATAATCCTAGGTAAAAACATGTGTGACTACTTGTTTATGCTAAAAAAGGTTCTAATTTAACAGATGAAAACCTCTGGATTTGATTATATAGGTTTATATAGTCTTACACTTTGAAATTTCAAAATCAAGTAGCTTTAAAGGGTTGTTTGGATTTGATAGATGAACTGATAATGATCATGTATTGTGTTGTTCTTTTGTTAGATATATGCTATATATGACTAAATTGACTCAAAGAAACATTAACCAAAGGTGTAGCATGATAAAAGTCAATTCGACACTTGACTCATTATGAGCATTCCCGAGGTTGTCATGACCTAAAACCTTGCATCTGTGTTCAAATGTTGTTAATCTTTGTTAGTTTCATGTTCTTTTAGCTTAATATAACTTATTTAGTCATTAAATTTAGATCAAAGTTGATCAAAGTCAACTTTGATCATAAACCAAAAAGTCAAAAGTTTTCATATAGTCGCTGAATAAAATGTATAATTTTGTGTAGGATCTCAAGATAAGTTTTAGCTAAACTCTTTGGGAGATCAAAATTCAGCTAAACTTAATTAGAAAATAATAGATTACTTTAAACAGCTTTTTAACGGCTTATTTTTCGCCTTACTTTAGCTACAATTGCTCAAAACCATGCCCGTAAGTAATGTGCTTAGGTGTCAAGTTGATAAGCTTGCATAAGCTTCATTACTTGGCCATAGCTTGTGTAAAGTGGTTATTTGTGATTCCCTTGTGGCTAGTCACTAGACCTAAGTGCTTATTTTCCCTAATCGCTTATCCGATTGCTTAAATTTGCTTATCTTGATCTATCAATTCAACTTAACCGAGTAATCGCTAAATGAGCCAACTTCACAAAGCTCATCAAGAGCTCATTATTGAGCTTCACCAGATTCTTGTTTCTTTTGGAAGCTAAGTGTACCCTTTAATCAACTTCTGCTTAATTTTTCACTACATGCCTCTTTACTAGCTGCATCAAGCTTGAAGCTTGTCCATTTTTGTAGAGTGTCCGCTCATCAAAGATATCTTTCACATTCACACCTACTATAAGCCAATAAAAGCTACCAAATGGGTCCTTAAATTATGTGAATTAGCTTTTGAGAAGCCAATCCACCTAAATCCAAGGCTCAAATTTTTATTTTCACATCGCTTATTTGATAAGCTTGATCATAGCTTTTAGTTTGTCCCATTTAACTGTAGCGCTTGTTCACTAGCATATTAAGCATTTGCCATTTCACGAAGTTTCCTCAAAGCTCACCGTGGTCCCCACGCTGGAACCAGCTTGAAAGCCAACCGAAGATGCTTGCTACCCAACTCTTTATATGGCTTTATTCAGCTTATTTGATAAACTGAACTGCCCATCAAATAAGCGGTGGGTGTTTGATTTATTATTTTTTTGGTGTGCCGGAATCTTATTTGCTTTTAAGTGAGCTTATTGGCTTATTCCAAAGGCACCAAACTTGTAAATACTTGTCTATATTACTTGTACACATCTCTTTTTCTTATTTTCCTTTTATAAGCCTTTTCTAGCTTGTTTCAAGCTTATGATCCAACCTGTAAGCTCAATGCTTATCCGAAGTGGTCATAAGTCAGGAAACAGCTTATTCCCCATGTTTATAAACCTTTATCTTCCCTTTTGTTTCACTGTGGCTTATTAGAAGCTCATTCAAGCTTTTAAGTCCAACAGCTAAGCAAATGCTTAACTGCTTTAAGCTAATAAGCTCCATTAATCGCTATTTCTATGTTTGCATCAGCTTCATTTTCTATTTATATATAATATAAGTATGTAGTTAACCGAAAAACGTAAAAAAACCAAATAGAACCACTATAAGCTCAAGTGATAGCTTCTATTTAAGAAGCTTATTGCCCATCACCTTATTTCTAGTACATAAGCTATCATTTTTATAATTTTCCTAGCTTCTTATATTTATTGTAGAATTTTATAAAAAGTTTTAGATTTTTGTTTGCTTATTTAGTATTTATAATAATTAAATATTAGTATTAGTAATTAGATAAAAGTAAATAATTAATAATAAATAGAATACTTGAATAATAAATAGATTTTTAGTTTTTTAAATTATTTTATTATAATTTAGATTTTTCAGATTCTTTATTTTATTTATTTAAGTTAATTTTAGATTTTCTTATTATTTAATTCATTATTAAATACATTTAATTCATTTTAATTTATATTAATTAATTTAATAGTGTAAAATTTATTTAATTTTCTAATAATTTTCTTATCTTTTTAGAATTCTAAAAATATAATTTTCTCACATTTGTGGAGTTGTATTGACTCAATTCACGCTTTTATTTATAATGCTCACATAGTTTTTTAATTTAAACAAGACGTTTTAGGTTTTAAACGTCATCATCATTGTAAAATAGTGATAGCGCTATTTAATATATTTTAACTTTTTAATTATATTTAATTTGCATTTAAGTCGCTAAGACATGCAAATCCCTACTATAAAGTTATAATCGCTGTTTTCTATAACGCTTACGCTTTAGTTAAACGTGACGCTTGTATATCTCTGTTAATGCTTAGGTTTCTATTGAACGCTTTTAATTGAACTAGCCGTGATGTGAGCTATTACTATTCACATTCGGGAGTTAGTCAATGCATTCCCTGTTTCCTATACTAATATTATTTTCAACAAATCACAAGTCATTGTATTCGTGATATCACCACCAAAATATTGATAAACGATCCAAGGATATTTAACTTGGTAAACTTGTATTCCTTCCTGCCAAGCTCTTTTATCATTCTGTTACGGTTGGACCGCTCATTAAGCGGTTGGCTCAGCGGATCGAGCAATAAAAGATGGGTAGTTCGGGAGGAATCAATGACATTATATTCGGATCAACTTGTCAAGAGCTATGTGATGATTTCTCTAAAATCATGCACGACGAGTTTGAAATGAGTATGATGGGTGAGTTAAATTTCTTTCTAGGACTTCAAATTAAACAACTAGAAGATGGCATATTTTTAACCAATCTAAATATATAAAAGACATGCTTAAGAAATTTGGTCTTGAAGATTCCAAACCAACTAAAACACCCATGTCCTCGAACACTAAACTCACCAAGGATAAGAAGGTGAACCGAGATAACACTAAATATAGAGGAATGATTGGTAGCCTACTCTATCTTACCGCTAGTAGACCCGACATTATGTTTAGTGTTTGTCTATGTGCTCGCTTTCAAGAAAACCCAAAGGCATCACACTTAGAAGCCTTAAAAGGATTTTTAGATACATTAAAGGAACAACGTGTTTAGGATTATGGTATCCCAAAGGAACGGGTGTAGAAACCATAGTGTATGCCGACTTGGATCATGCCGGTGATTATGTCGATAGAAAAAGTACAAGTGGTATTTGCACTTTTGTTGGACATTGTCTCACCTCATGGTTTGCAAAGAAGCAAACGGCTTTAGCCATCTCAACTAAGGCCGAAGTACGTCTTAGCCGGAAAAGCATGTCAACAAGCTCTTTAGATGAAGCAAGCTCTCGTAGATTACGGAATTCATCTCAACGACATTGTGATACTTTGCGACAACAAAGGAGTGTTGTCGCCATCGATCTCAGCAAGAATCCCGTTCAACATGCTCGTACAAAGCATATTGAAATCCGTCATCACTTTCTTCGCGACAATGTTCAAAAAGGAAACATCTTAATCGAGAAAGTATCCTCCGAAGACAACATTGCCGACATCTTAACTAAGCCTCTTAAACGAGAACCTTTTAATCTTCTTAGACTTGGTTTAGGATTAATGGAACCAAACATGTAGGATAAACATAGCCCAAAACATTAGAATAGTCAAAACAAAACAATTTCGTCTTGTATCTGCTACTGTAGCCACGGCACCAAACAACAACACGGACGGAACCAAATTCTTGGTACCGTCTGGTCCGTGGTGTCTACAGAAGCAAAACTGCTATATACAAAACATCTTCTTCCTCAAAACCCACTTTACCAAAACGTGTAAACATTAAACCAAGCTCATTATTGACACCTTCCCTCTCACTAATCATTGAAGATAACACCATTGTAAGTATCCTAACTACATTTTATCTCTCAATTCTGAGTCTAGGATTCTTATTTATGCACAAAACTATCACAAATCATTACATGGGGTTTTATGTATGCTTTTATACCAAATATGAATTCAATTGGCAAATTGCATAACTAGTCATTGAAATTAGGTACTACATTATCATAATGCATAAACAAATCATGCTTCCCACTAATCAATAGATAATAACTATAAGGCCTTATTCAAATAACCAAACACCCCATGTCAAAATTTTTGAAAAGCTTCTCACTTGTAGGAAAACAATTTTTCATTGTTAAATACAAATAGAAACGTTAAACTTTCATCACTTGCATGCTCTTGAATACTAAAGGTATTGCATAACTAATATGCATTCCCGGGTATATTCAAATGAAGCGACATTGAATTAGGATCATTTGGGTTATCTTATAGTATTTTCCAAACACCCCACTAAAACCATCTTTATGCATAAAATGAGTCGAGATAACCGCAACTCCAAATTGTTTTCATATAGCCACACACTAGAACCAAAACGCTAATGAGTAGTCTCATTTTTTTAACATATTAATTCTTGTTCTTAGGAATAACCATGGTAGCCGCAAAATTCTATGATCACAAAGACACCCTTGGCTATATTCCCAAACATCACAAAACCAAAGGACTCTCCAAGGAACAAGTAGAAATATTTAGGGGTCTAGAATCAAGGTATTTCCATGAGGTTAGAACCATTCACTCATCCTTCCTTGAAAGCACTAATCTCCGTGAAGAACTAGCCGCCATTCAATTCGATTATCTTCTTGACATCGATGAACCAATTTGTCCTAGGTTTGTGTTAGAATTCTATGCTAGTGTGACCAGCTTTAGTGATGAAGACGATGATGAATTTTGTCTTAGGTTTAGAATCAATCAAAACGACTACACCATCACCTTAGCCAACTTTGCTCAAGTGCTAGGAATTCCCAACCGAGGGACTTGTCTCTACTCGGATAAATGGTCACTCACCGTTCTTGATGCTATCAATGACCGCACACTTCCCTACCAAACCCGTTTAGCCGATAAGGATGTTATCCATGAACACCTATTTAATCCAAGGGGTGATACAACCTGAGTTACCCGAAAGGGAAAGGAGGTAAACCGAGATCCATATGGAATGGAGCTAAATGAACTTAAGCCCGAATTTAAGAAATGGGAGGAGCTACTTAGAGCCAACGTCATTAGCACCATAGGAAATAGGGATCACATTAACGCTTGCCTTTGTCACATGCTCTACAACTTGTCCACCCGTCAACCATTCAATTTAGCTTACTACATCGCTAGGAGAATGATTGATATTCCAACTCAAGGATCGGTGGCTCTTCCATACGGGATGCTTCTCACCCGTCTCTATAGAAACTTTGCACCAATTCCACCAACACCAAAAGGGATGCACCTTCACTATGAGCTCATCCCTCACATCTTTGTACCTTTGAGTGATGCACGAGTTGCTAAGACAAAAGGCAAGAGAGCAAAACCTCCAACTCCATCATCATCATCATCAAATAGCTCGGAGGATGGTCTTCCAAGCTCTCGTCTTCCACCTCATGAGTATTATGCGTCTCTTCCTGAGATAGAGAATGAATCAGCGGAATTCAAGCAAACTAAGGGAATGTTCAAGTGCCTTGGTAGGATGATGAACAAGATTGGACAAGTAAGGGTCCATTAAAGAGTGTTTGGAACAAAACATTATCATCAATGTTTGATACAATTTAGTTGTTTTTATTATGTAGGATGATAATATAACTTGAAACAATGTTGTATGCTAACAATCTCATGCAGGAAGATAGCACAAGTATGCTATCAAATTTTACCCATTTTCACTATAATGTGAAAATCAAAAAGCCTTGCTCAAAATCTATGCTCCACTATGTTTATACATGTGTTATTTACTTTTCCCAACTAGAAATGTTTAGTGTCACATGTTTTGAGAAAAATTTCAGGTTTCGGAAAAGTCCCCGACACCTAAAAACATACTCTGTCTAGTTTTCTGCACTGCACGGACCAGACGGCACCAAAGATTTGGTACCGTCCGTTATGTAAAATGGTGCCGACGTACCTGTACAGGCGGACCAGACGGCACCCTTTTTTGGGTTCCGTCCATGTAAATTTTTTGTGCCGTGGATCCTCCAGGTAACTTTCTAAATTTCGACTCTTTCGTGATTCCAAATTACCATTCATTGCTTATAAGTCAATCCTAACTTGTTTATACTCTTATTAGAACTAGTATAATTCACTTAGGTATATAAGAAATCCATTTCCCACCAAAATTCAAAAATTTGAAAAATCCACCCAAGGAGCCCTTTGGCATAAAGGAAGGAACCAAATTTTTGGTACCTTCAAATCTGTGGGTAATCTGATTGTTAGGAAATTCCACTCATTAGAACACATTTATTGCAAATATTTTCTTCTTCACTCCATCTCTCTTGAATGGCTTGACTTGGGTGATATGACTAGCATTCAACCCACTTCCAAATCATTAGGAACCCCATCTCTTCAATGGTTTAACATCAAATCAAACACATTTCTCCATAATTTTTCACTTCTATAAATTGAGAGGTTTTACCATGATCATCTTCACACCTTCTTCATTCTTACCATTATCTAGCAAAGAAAAACCCAAGTCAAAAATGACAAAATCCTCTCCTAAACCTTGCAAGAAAACCGCTAGAATTAGTGTGAGGCCTTGTTGCTTCGTTAATCTTAGCTCCTCATCCGAGTCTTCTCCACTCACAATCTCATCTCCTATCCGAGATGATAAAAGCCTTACCTTGGCCACACCTACTCAATCACACATTGTGATCACCACTCCACCACCAACAAAAACACCAACTTCACCTCCACCGGCACCCATCCAAACATCCAAAACACCCTCACCACCTTCACCAAGGTCTCCAACTCTCATTCCTATGGAGTTATTTTCCATTCCACCAACTTCACCAAATCCTTTCTTGGAGGACTTGGATGACTTGCCTCCTAGGCCAAATCATCCACCACCATTGCCATCCTTTGGCACAATTGAGCGGATTGCTCATGAGTCACCTCGGTCATCTTTTGACCCAAACGCCCCATTAGGGCCTAAACCTCTTCTCTTCCACCCCATTTACAAAGACATCCATGGTCCTTTGTATGGGGATCATTCACTCCCCATATCAATGTCCCCTCATCCAGAGGACATTGAGGAGTGCATGTGGGATGCCAATCCCACTAGAGAGGAGATTCAAGCGGAACTCCACAACCTCCACCACTTCAAAGGCATGGTGGATTCTCACTTAAGTGAGACTATGCAAATGCAAAATGCTTTGCTTGCATCCATCATGACCACTCCAAACATTTCCACCAACACCAACACATCTACCATTCCACCACCACAACCTCCCCAAACATACTACCCCCTAGGCATGGTTGCTCAACTTGTGAGCAAACGGCCCAAACCGTTGATAGGACACGGGTTATGGTCCTTGATTTTCAAGAAGAAATGAGGTTCATCCTCAATCATATCCTTGAGCGCCTCAACGCTCTTTCTCATCCACCATCTAATTAGGATGGTCATAGATTAGCATTTCTAGTTCTTCTTTTCTTAGGATTATTTCCTTTTTTCTACTAAAACACATCATTGTGTTCTCCTTTCATGATCTTTAATCATGAAAATTTTAACTAATGAATGGTGTTTTTATTATATTGTTGGTGCTTTTACATAGTGTTTGGAAATGCTTGTGAATGATCATTATTACTAACATTTTTTTGTAGCTTTTATTTTCACAATCCATGTATCTTCCCATTAAGCACCCAATTTAGGGGGAGCTTTGATCAAGGGGGAGATAATGGCTCGGGCTCATTACATTCCGCATCGCCTCTACTTTTGTTGAGACAAAAAGGGGGAGAAAATATATAACTTGTTTATATTTGACTTTTCTGAAAAAGTCAAACTGCATACATTGACTTTCGAAAAGTCAAACAGGATACATCATTGGTAATACTTGACTTTTCTAAAAAAGTCAACTTCATACTTTGACTTTCTGAAAAAGTCAACATCATGCATCAACTAGTGAACACTTTGACTTTCATAAATAGTCAAACATCATACACTTACATTATCATTTCCTTTTCAAGTTCTAAAACTAATATTTTTATAACTCTTGCACAAACTTTGTATCTTTTATAAAAATAAAATTTATATTTTGTCCTCAACAAAAAGGGGAGATTGTTAATACAAATATCGTCATTAAACGTTATTTATATTTTTGATCTTTACCTAAGTTTTGTTATCGACAAAAGTAAATTTATTTTGTATAAAAGCTTAAAGCTTGTCAAGTTTAATAGATATTAGAACAAGCTTTTTCAAACAATATATTCATCATTCATGCATTTACATTTATGATTAGTGACATCTTGATATGACTCTAATCATTATGTATGATAGTAGTTTTTAGAATGTGTTAGGTTCTTAAAACCAAACACTACTTAAGTACTTGCATATTTCTAAATATTGAAATACAACATATGACATCATGTGATGCATCATGGAAATCATTGGAAGATTTCATTAGATATTTTGTGTGGATTTGTACTCTTCATAACTTGCACAATCTCACTTAGATATAGTTGACTTTAGAAAAGATTTTGATATCTTGCTGTCAGACCCCCACGGTACCAAAATGGTACACGGGCGGAACCCTTTTGAGGGTTCCGTGGTCCGTGGACGCTCCTATCCATTTTGGCTATAAATAGCAAAGCCAAACCAAATAGTTTCTTATCCCTTCCTACTATACTCTCATACATATCTTCTCTCTAACCTTTCTAACTCAGTTTCATATCATATTAGTGATCTCTTTTGTAGCAAAGAAGATCAAGTCACATTCAAGCTTCAAACGAGAAGTTGGAAGTCTTGTTTGTTTAGTGTTGTATGATCTTGTGTTGATCCATACTTCATTGTTGTATTAAACCATCATAATCTTGTGAGTGTGAGTGGTTAGTATTTTAGTCCTCAAAATACATTGTGTGTGGGAGTGGTTGTACCCTTGGAAAGAACTCGACATCTAGCTTAGTGTCGAAAATAGTGTAAGCGAAGTGTAATGGTTTTCTCCGCCGGTGAAAGGAGCTTGTTGACTAGTGAAGTTAAACTCTTGAGTGTGAGACTCGAGGAGTGGAGTAGGGCAAGGAAAAAGAGTCCTTGTAGACCGAACCACTATAAACAACTTGTTGTGGTTTGATCATTTCTTTCCTTATTTACTCTTTACATATTGCTTGCATATTTCATTAACATATCTAAGATCAATATCAATTGATCTTTGAATAAGTTTCAAAACGAAGTTTTTAATTGGTAAACTATTCAACCCTCCTTCTAGTTTTCTACAGCATCATCTTCAATGGCTTGGAATCTTGGGCCAAGAATGACTGCCTTGGAACTCTCTCAGGCTACTCTGGCTGAAAAGGTCAATAATCTTCAAAAATATACAACGGACATCAAGGCTATGGTCACTGAGATCTATCAAGCCTTCAAAGGTCAAGCAACATCAACTCCCTCAGTGTCCGAGGCAACTCTTGCCCTTAATAATGTTGCGGCAAAAGTTGAGGGGGAGAAGACCACTGAAGAGACTTCCTCTCACACTAAGGGGGAGCCTGCTCAACCAGTCTCTGCAACACCTATTTCATCACTCCTACCAGTTTCAGCAACACCCATCTCATCAGTCCCACCACCAACAACAACAACACTGACGGTTGCACCTATCATGACAACAACAACACCATTGGTAGCATCATCTTCCTCAGGCCAGGACAAAGGAAAGGCAATAATGCAAACACCTGAGCCTAAGAAGATCCCCTATATGATCGGCAACACTGAGTACCTGCTCACTCCACAACAGCTAAGTGCCTATCTGGCTAAGGAAGAAAGGAGGAGAAAACTAGCTGAGGAAGAAAGAAAGAGCAAAGAAGCACTGGTACAAGTTGTTGCTGAGGAAGCTGAGAACATAGGAATTGATCCTAAGAAGCTTGAAAAGGGTCAGGCAGGACAGAAGTTCAAGGATGCTCAGGCTGCTAAAATGGCTGAAATGAAAAAGAGATTGGAAGAAAAGAACAAGAGAGCTGCAGCCATCAGGCAAGAAAGAATTGACCACTACAACTGGTCAATGACAAGCATAAGGCTGCCTGAGAAAATCACTGATGTCAGAATCATCCCCAAGTCAAAAACCACTGGCAATGAATGTCTACAGGGGGGATGATAAAAGACACTTCGAGGTTCATGATCCCCTGAAATTCACTGACTTTGGGATCACTGAACTCGATGAGCTTGGTCCCATCATTGAAAAGAAGCAGAATACGGTGGTTAAGGAGCTGATGAAAATTCTTAGCAAAAGGTATGATAGACTGAGGGAAGCACCAGCAATACTTGGAATTCAGCCTGCCTTAACAGCACCTCAAGGATCTCAACCCCAATCATCACACGGCAAACAAAAGAGGGTTGAGTTCCAGCCTGATATCAAAGTGCCTGGACTAGATTGTAATAGGGAGCTACCTGAAGGTGTGAAGTTTGTAAACTGTCTAGTGATTGAAAAACCTGAAAGAGGACTGTTTTTCATTGATGTCTATGGAAACCCAGCATTCCAAAGGTGGAGTGACATTGATCAGGCAGGTGTGGCTACAATGCTGAGCTACATACTAGTGGCCTCTCAAATTCAGACTCTTGCAAATGTCAAGTTATGTGCTGACTTAAACGCCAAGATAAGAGAGCACCCTGACAGAGAAACACTCATCACAAAGAAAGTAAAGCTTGAAGCACTGGGGATCCATCTAGATTGACATCATTATCATTTATCTTTTGTACTAGTGATAGGAACTATGTAATTGATCAATAAATGATGTATGTTTTGTTAAAAATATTCAGTGTTCCTTATTATATTCATTAGTACATTCAGTGTAAGAAGAAGTCAATTCCTCACTTACACTGATCAAACACTTAGGCTATTTGTATATCCAAATAGGGGGAGACTGTTGGGTTCAATAAATACCCAAACCCCTTAATTCTAGGATTTGAATAGAAAATATCCTAAGTGTTTAGACCATTAAACACTAACAGGTCACTGAGTGAATAGTCTCTCAGCGAGCCATCTTCAGGATACTCAGTAAGAGGCAAAGAAGAAGTCTCTCCACTCAGTAAGGTGGAACTTAAGGGGTGAAGACTGAGTCAAGAAGGAGATGGTGGATTCAGAAAGTGATGACAATAACTCACTGAATCCCTAAACTCCTCACCAACGACTTACACGAAGACAAACTGAAGTAGAAGACTGAAGGCGATAAAGACTGAAGAATGAGCGGGACAAGTTTGAATCAGATAAGACGAAGTCCTTATCAACCAAAGTCAACTTTCCCTGAATGGCAAACTATCAGGCTCAGTGTCATCACTGACTTATGGAAAGCAGCCTTGTCTCTTACTTAATATAGTCTTTGTAAACAGAGATAAAATACATCAATATTTTGTCCTCTGTAAAATGTCAGTTTGTCACTTAGGATAAAGTTAATACTCATACTTGTATAAATTGCATAAGAGATGGAGTGAAAGATTTAAGCTTGTGAATTGTAAAACACACACACACAAGCCATCTTTCATTCCTCCAAATACAACTCAGTCTCTGAGATAGCTCAGTGGTTCCATAGTAGTTGTGCTCAGACTTATCCTAGGCTTAGTGAGGAGTACCAACCCTTTGTCATTTCAATCCCAAGTACTATTCCGCAAGTACTTGGGTAATGTATTCTTTTTTATTCATTTCTAATCAAGAATATTATGTTGAAAATTTATCAGTTTGTTTTTACTTATGTCATTTCAGTCATTGATTCACTATTGGTTTGTTTTTAAATACTTAACTGTTTTTATACGATAGTGAATAGGGAACAACAAGGACACGTATCAAACAGCCAACTGTGGGTTGTTTGTCCACTTGCAATGTAGGTTTGTTAATTGAATGGCATGCCAGATCTAGGATGATCTATAAATTTCACAAATGATCCTAGGTTTGACGTGCCATTCAATCAACAAAGCTGGATTGCAAGCAAACAAATGATGTGAACCTGTTTGAGTGCCTTGCATTTAAGATATATGAGTTTTTATTATTTACCTACAATGGTTTAATTTTGTAACCTTCATGCTTTTAGTTTTTAGCCTTCTATCTCCTTTTTTTTTCCTAATTTTATATCTATAAATATAATTTTTTTAATCTGGTTTTTTGTTCACATTTTTTTTCATAAGATCAGATTCATTTTTTTTGGTGGTGCATTTTGGAAAGAAGGCTAAGTATGCCAAAAGTTAGCTAATTGATGGCTGTTTATGGGGAAGTAAAACCCATAATTACTTTCCATTGCATTTGGAGGCTCTATAGTGGCAGTCTAATCAAAAGTCTAATAAGTCATGTACTATGACATCATAGCAATAATAACCCACCCCTAATTTGCCCTTTAAAAGACACACATAGCAAGCAAAAAACACATACCAAAGTAAATCTGCCCTAAACCTCAAATAAAAAAACAGATAAAAAAAATTATGAAGACACCAATGCCTTTTTGCGAAGAACTTGCTGCAGCTGCTCGGTCTAGCTTTGTCAGGGATATGATGGTTGTTCGATGTGGAAGAGAGGTGACCATGACTATGGTGGATGAAGGAGAACTGATGAGAAAGGCTCAAGATATTAGGGCTCGCGTGGCTGAGCAGGACTATGTGATTGGAGAGCTGGAGCTCTTGTATCCGTTTGATTCTTCTGTGCAAAGTATCTCAGGGCTGAATAAGTTGCAAACTGAAGATTTAAGCGAAGCTGCAATAATCCTGGTGAATGTGATGAAGAAGCAAAAACGAGCACAGGAGCTTTTGTCATTTATCGAGAAGCTGAAAGGGATGGTTGATACGCGTACAACGAGCGTTCGGGTGAACCTACCCTCTTCCTTTTGGTTGAGCAAGTTTTTCAACACCCTAGGCAGTGAACCTAATCGTTGTAGTGTAGTATTACGGTAAGCCTCGGGTATTGATATCGTTCTCTAGGGGAATAGGAATGCTAGTGAGAAATTACTACGCTAAGGTTGGGGTTGAGGAAGATTATTTTTTATCTTTTTTATATTTTTTTAGAAAATGGAAAGGTACGAATCTCGGGGTATTGGATTTTGGGGGTTGGTATTTGATTACTCTACTTATCTAATTATCTAAACTAAGGTGAGTGTAGTCTATGTCTATTGTTGTGTGCTCTTATGATGATTAAAAATGTGTTTACTTAGATGCTATTACTCCCTAGTTATCTCCTATTGATGGTTGAATTGTCACGTCCTTATTCTTAACGCGTTGTGTCTTCTAAGGTCGTAGGGTATGCGTTTTTCCCTAACTCTTTGAGTCTACCTTAAGGTTATTGCCTACTAAATCTCTAGGATTCATAAACTAACTCTAAGGTTATCTTTGGATGTTTAAACTACAATAACTCTAGGTGATTATAAACTAATGTTCATAAAGATTACTCAAGCATTAAAAACACAACGAATGACCTATCGCAATACTAGGTCAATCACAATTAAGATAAGAGACAACCAATCAATATTCAATACCTAGGTTTCATAGATCTAAGCAAACACACAAGTAAATTAGCCGGACATGGAAAACATGCAAGCATACACACAAACAATTGAAGACATAATTGAATTAATGAAGTAAATCACTTATCTTGTTGTAAAATAATGTATGGACCCCTAAGATACTGCCCAAGACAGCCTATGTTCGGTTTAGGTTTTACTCCACAAAACTACCTCTCTAAAATACTAAAAATTCGAATTCTATATATAGAGTTACATTATGCGACGGCGTCACTCTTTAATTGTGACGCCGTCGGGTCGCCGCCATTAGGTTTTTGTCTTGGCCACGTCAACTCTGTGACGGCGTTACCTTATGCTTGTGACGTCGTCGACTTCAACCTCTGACGCCGTCGGGATCCAAATCTAGGCCGTCTGAGTTGTGACGCCCTACTCTTTTAAACCTGATGCCGTCACTTGTAAATAGCAATTTGCTCTCTGAGTCGTCTCAAGGTGTGTCGCGACGGCGTCGCTATTAAGCTGTGACGCCGTCCCCTTCAGTTCCAGCAGCTTGAGTGTCTCGATTCTTGAATTTGGCCATTTTCTTCATATATTCACGCCTTTTCGTCCGAATAAGTGTCATTCCAGCAATTTGCCTTCAAGAGACCTAAAAAGTGAAAAGGAACGAAATTAAGTAGTAACGGATACAAAAGTGATCAATTAAGGGCTTAAATGACCCCTCAAAAGTGTACATTTTAAATCCTTATCAATGGTGTACTGACATCCTTTGTTTTGGTGTTTTTGAAGTATTTTTTGGGTTTAAGCGATGGTGTGAATGGCTAGGATAGGTAGTATGTGTTTACCAAGACTCGATATGGTTTATGTTTTTTTGTCTTTGAACAATTTATCTTTTTTTTAATGTTTCAGAATAATGTGCATTAAACGTTTATGTTGCTATATTAATCTTGCTTGAACATACCTGTTTTTGCTATATGTCTTAGCTAGTTGCCTTGCTATGATGGCGCCGCAGACATGTAGTTTTAAACCGATCTCGTGACACTTGGTCTTGTTCCATAAGTGGCTGGCTCCAATGGGCTTGTTCCATAAGTGGTTGGTTCCACTCGCAGTGCAATACGCAGCCTGTTATAATAAGTTTATTGTTAGTGTATGAGGAGCAAAGCTAAATATTAAAGGTTTGAAAATTATGACAGTTGAATCTGCTGTTTAAATGCAAAGGGTAGAGCAATGCAAACCAAAATAGGAAACATAATATATGCTATAGTGATACCTCATCGGCACCACATTAATGAGATAAACTCAACAGGTAGCCATAGTTGCTCTTTTCCAAGGTTGCTATGAACATCTGCTATCATGTACAGCTGAGCATGGGCTAGTTTAAAAAATACGATGAGAATCTCATTGATCGACAGTAACGCATTGTGCAAAAACAAAGCACATCAACGCACCTGCCGCCGGTCGACATCGGGTGCTGCAGACCAACCTTCGTCTGAATCTATGTAGCTTCCTGTAACCTGCACGTGTCGCTTGTCCACAACACCCAGAAAAAAACATCCAACATCAGCATTTGGATGTTTGCACGGTAAACATTACAATAAGTATAAGCACATCAAGAATGAGCAAAAAAAATGAACCAACCTTTGCCATGATGGGTTTTTAATGCAGTAAAAGGCTGGTACGCACGCCCCAAAAAAAGTGCGGACAACATTTAATAACGGTAGCATTCAACTGCATATAACTCTAACCTTAAACCCAAAATAAAAATGTGCACCTCATTTACTGCCCCAAAAATGTAAGCATAAGTAACATTGGCAAGAACATCTAACCAATGTGGTGGGCGCAACTGATGGAAGCTAACAACGAGGAGGCCAGAACCAGTATCATGACAATAGCTGGAATTTTGTTGGACAGATGGCTCAGATGGGTGAACCTTGTTGCAAAGAGGATAGACCCGCCATGGCTGCAACAACTGCCTGTCGCCATGCCAAGATACGGGCCATCTCACATTTACGTAAGGAATCCCAATTCATCACAGCCTCGAAAAGGAAACCAAAAGGCGACTATTTACCAAACTAAGCCCATCCCAGTCACCGACCCGGTCCATTCATCCCCACTCATATCGTATATTTATTCTGTAACCCACGATCATGAATTCAAAGTCTCACATCATCACATTGCACCAACATCAACATAAAAACCAAAGTTATGCAAGAGCTAATCTGCACCAAAATTGATGCCAACCAAATGGAAATCGAACCTGAATAACAGCATGGTTGCAACCATATGGTTACCTTGGCAAGGCATGTTCTCGGGCCAACTTCAGCTACCAAGAGAAACCAAAAAGGGCCAAATATCATGGCTCGGCAGCCTGAACTGCACATAAACCTTATTATATATCATATATTCTTCTATATTACATTTATTGGGGAAGCCTTTTCATTAAGCGCCTTTAGTCACTCTTAAAAAAATTATAAATGGCTCAGATGGGTGAACCTTCGTGCAAAGAGGATACACCCGCCATGGCTGCAACAGCTGTTTGTCGCCCTGCCAAGATACGGGCTGTCCCACGTTTACCGGAGGGACCCCAATTCATCATAGCCTCGAAAAGGAAACAGAGGCAAACAACAAAGGGAAAAAACACCGGGGCTTGCATCAACCACTCAATATACGAAACTTGTTGAAAAGATTTTTGATGCAGAATAATCGGCACATTTGTCACACCTTGCATCAATCGTTGAAAATACCAAACTTGCTGAGGAAATTTTTGATGCAAAACAATTGAGAAACCTAGGTCTAATATCAGATCCACCAACCCCCCAAAAGTATGCGCAAGAAAATAGAGATGCACCTATAGCGTTTAACATATGGCCAGCGTCCATTCACAAACGCGAATAAAATATTTATTTAACGGTACCCATCGCCGTACGATGAGAGAATGCCCAGATTTTTCCTTGGAGAAGCACCCAGTTGGATCTAAAAGATAAGCTACGAATGTGAGCACAATGAATAGACCAGGTCGGTTAGGGTAACGGGCCTCCACCCAAAAGCCTGTTTAAAAAAAATACAAAAGTTGCACTATTCATAAGGTCCCAAATAAATGTGATATAGAAGAAACAAAGTTTCACACCATTACATTACACCAACATCTACATAAAAACCAAAGTTATGGAAGAGCTAATTGATCTGTCCCGAACCGTCAAGCTACCTCACACAAGCCGGCCACTTGTGAATGGCCGACCGTAAGAAGCTTAAAACAGCTCAGAAACAAATGCAATGAAGTCCAGGAGAATATAGTGAATTCCCGGGTCGTTTAGTCCCACGGAGACTCAATGGTGTGTCAAAACAAACTCAGATGATAGAGTGATCACTAAGGATAGTGATCAGTAAAGGTTTTGATTTGAGAAATTACACTACTGATTGATTGGAAAGGAATTGGATAAAGAACTGGAAAGCACAATCAATCAGATGAAACAAACGTAAAACTTACGTTTAAAAACTACGATATCGTACTAAATAAAAGTGATATCTAAGAAATAAAAGACCTAAAAATATAAAAATGACATTTTTGGAATCCTAAAAATAAAAGAAAATTATTAGAAAAAGAAAATTATTTTTAACACTATTTATTTAATTATTATTAATTAAAAACTATTTTAACTATTTAATAAATACTCTAAAATAGAAGAAAATACAAAATAAGGCTAGAAAAATAAACTTATGATTCAGAAAAATCTAAAATACTATAAAACTAATTTTAAAAATGAAAAGATATTTTTTATGCTTTTTAATTATTTATTACTAATTAATTACTATTTTTTAACTAATTAAAATTATAATAAATACTAAAAAGATAGAGAAAAATATGAAACTTTTTCTAAAAATACTATATGATGACAGAAAACAAAGAAAAATAGAAAAACAATATTTGCTTATTAATAAGATGAAAAGAAAAATCAAAAAGCTAAGAAATATTAAATAAACACTATCACTGATTTTTAATTGACCTTTTTCTGGATTTTCTTTTTGAAAACTACTTTACTACTGATTATATGAAACTTTAACAAAGACAAAAATTTATAAACCACAAATAAGCTGTTTTGATGGCTTATTGGCCAACAGTGGCTTAAATGAGCTTATTTGGTGAAATAAGCTCAAACAAGGTCCAAAATTAAAACCAAAAATGAGATAAGCTGTAAACAAGCTAATGATACTCAAGTAAAGCTAAAAAGAACAAATAAGCATTCTGAAAAGCTGTAAATAAGCAATAAGCACTTGGCTATTACACAGAAATGGGACAAGCTTTGAGCTACTTGCAGCCCTAGCTAACAAGCTCAAAAGTGAAAGACAAGTCTTGAGATTTCAAGATGACCAGTTTGGCTTCCCAAAGAACTAAAGAACACAAGATTTGGACAACTATAGAGCTCTATGCAAGCTTTTCAAAATGGACACACTCACTGTGCACAGGGCATGTTTCAGAACAGGTGTCCACAACAAGCTGGAAAATAAGCACTTAACAAGCTGATAGACAGAGAACTAGTATTTTTGTATTTTTTTTAGCAACTATACTCTAATATCCCAAAAGCTTTTGAACTGAAACTCACTATTGAACACACAATGAAATTCCAAAGTTTATTCAAAAACGACCTTATGAAAATTTTGACTTTTCTTAAAAACCAAGATGTTGACTAAGATGAACTTTGATTCACTACTAATCACTGAATGTGTTGTATTAAGGTATGTTAAGACTGATTTGAGCAAGATTAACAACTTATAAACACAAAACAATGATCATGGATTATGAAATCTCAACAGTGGACTCACAAGACACAATCAAATGAGATTTTGACTTTTAACCAAAAGGCAACTTGTTTTCTTGACTTGTTTGAGATAATAGGTACTAAAGTGACATAGAACAAAGAAATGTACTGTCTTAAACTCTCTTGATCACAGATAAACAAGTTAAAACAAACACCCTTTTGTTTACTGTTTTAGAACTTTTTCAAAGCAATCCACAACTTATAACTATGAAACTGATTACAGACATCATGTAATCATTAAATAAGATCAAATAAGCTTAATCCAACAGTAATAGCAACTTAACACTAAGAAATGAGACTTAAGCCATTTTCACTGTCCAAATGAGATTTTTGCAAAATTCAAATTTAAGAAAACAACCTACTGATTTTAATGATCAAACACACTTAACTATAGCTAATTAACACAAAGATGCAGAAATTTAAGCTAAAGAACAACTATAACAGTAAAATGCCAAAATGATCAAAAGAGCTTACAAAAGCTTCCAAGCTTAAAACTGAGAACCAGGACCAATGAACACCCCTATTAGCTTACCACTAAGCTTCTAACCCAAGGCCATCCATAATCTACCCTGCTCCAGCTGTGAACACCTTCTCCATGTGATTTTTTATTTTTCAACTATTTAATTTGGATTTTTGGTGATTTTCTATTTTTGATTCTAAACTGATTTTTAGAGTTTCTAAAAGCTTGAAGAAGCTTTATAGGAGCTTATGTGGTTTAATTAGTCCATAATAACAACTAAAAACATCATTCAAATAACATGAGATTTTTGAGCATAAAATTGCATAAAACTGAATTTATAACTTGAACACTGAAATTGATACTTGTAAAAGGATTCAAATACACTTAATAAGCTTAAACAAAACACTTGGAATTGAAAACATACAATATAAAACTTGGATTAAAGAAAACGACTAAGGAAAACTTAAAATTACACTAGATACTTGATACATTGCATCTCTCTTCATCTTTATAGACTTTTCAGACTCCCCATGTGCTTCTGATTGAATCCCACTTCATCTGAGCCCTTGAATCACTGAATTGAATCAAAACCGTCCAAGTGGATATTTGGCGCCAAAATTCTTCATAGCAGTTTTGAGCTTTAATGAGGGTGGGTTGAGATAATTAAAGGTTTTGTTGTTTAGAGGAGGTGGAGGGAACAAGGTAAAGGGAGGTTGAGTAAATCATGGAAAACTATCTCTGGTTTCTGGTTTGGCAGTGATATGTGAGAGGAGATGAACAGTGGCCGGTTTTGGGCGCGTTTTTCTCTTGGTTTGACTTGCGTTGACCAAAGTGTGATATCAAAGGGCCGGGTATGGATTGGGCCAAGGGATTGGATTTTGGGCTTGGGTTGATATATGATAAGGTGTCCGTTTGGTTTAACTAGATAACAAGGACCAAAATTGTAATATATCCAAACCTCAAGGACTGAAAATGATACTTTTCCAAACTTCTCACAAGGACCAAACATGACAAACATTGATAGAACAAGGACCACTTTTGCATAAAATTCATTTTAAAAGGTCCAAGGACTAATTTTGCAATTTTCCAAAGTTTAGGGACCTTTCTTGCCAATTGACCAAAGAATCATTCAAGAATCATTTTTGATAACTTAGAATATTTTAAGGACCTTGAATGATAAAATTCCACATTTTTGAATTCCAGGGACTAGATTTGACAACTTTTAAAACTTGGGGGACTAAAACTGCCAATTTTGCAAACTTGAATCATTTTTCATCTGATTTTGATATTTTTGCATTTAAAACACATAAAACACTAACTTGTGATATTTTCATCATTTTGATGTGTTTCTGAGTGTTTTCAGATGATTTTGCAGTTTAGATTGTACAAAAATGATGAGTATTTAGACACTCATCAATCCCCCACACTGAGATATTGCTAGTCCCTAGCAATGATTTAGATCTTTAATGGATTTTAAAAACTCTTTACCAAAAGCCATTACTTCTGGAGTAGCCTAATGTTTTAGTTCAAGTAAGAACCTTGGTACACTGATAACCATGTGATTTTGAGCAAACCACCAGCTTTCAACGGATTTGATTTTGTCTTTACCAGAAGCCGTACCCTTCTGGACTAGCCAACTCTTAGATAAATTATCAGAATTATCTTTGGTGAGCTGAATACCAATTATGGATTTTCCACTGCCTTTACCACAAGCCATAACTTTGCGGGCTAGCCAACTCTTCACTTTTAGGATATGGTGAGTTGAGAACCATACAATTTTGGGCAAATTGCAAGCCATATAAACGGATTTGAGAAATCTTTACCAAGAGCCGTTTGCTCTAGGATTAGCCAATCCTTTTGTCTTACAGACTGGCGGATGATAACCAAGATGAGTAAGTGAAAACACTTACTCCAAAAAAAATTTTGGCCAAAAACGCGGGAATTAGGCGGTATAATTACATGATAAAATTCGTGAGAATTCCCCCCCACACTTAGAAATGAATATTGCCCTCAATATTCAAAGTACCGGCGGTAATGCCGAAACTAAGAACGTAAAAGGGAAATATTACGGCCATTATTTGAAACAGATTTTTTTTTTTTTTTTTTTTTAAACATGTGGGGCAACCCCCCCACACTAGGGTGGTAGAACAGAGAAAGAAGACAGAAATATGGGTGAAAACCCATATGGTGTGTGCTAAAGTTTTTGATTACCGAGTCATTAGCTTGACTCGATCCCCGCATTCATTGGTTCATGGGGAAAGTAACGTGGAAAACCAATCTCGATCGGACTTTCATTCACAGTGTTAATAAACACATGAACATCAGAAAGTTCCACTCCGACGAGATATAACCGGTATTGTTAATAGTAGAAACTATAAAGGATAATACCGGGGTCAAAAATGGTGTCCTCATTCCCGAAGGAGAAAAGGGAAAGAGCAACCACACCATTTGTGAAGAATGGAATAAATATGTGCATCACAATGCATATCCATTCCTTATTAGTAAGAAGCAAATCACCATTTTTGACATTTTTAAGCTTAAACTTGAAGCTTGTATGGTGATTGTCAAAGGAATTTCCGGTAGGGAGGATTGGGGACGATTCTTCGTTTAATAAACTTTCAAGAAAAAGGATGTCCCCCTCAGAATCCAAGTAAGAATCATCAACCCCTGTAGGAATTGACTCATCACTTAGAAAAGCATCGACTTCATTCCAAAAGTTGACATCTTCCTCATCAGGAGTGAGAGGAGGGATGGAAGAGTCGGGAATAAGATTAGAAGATGATGGATCATTTTTGAGCAATTCATCAATGGGTGGAATGTCTCCCATTGGATCACAAATATCATCATCCAATTCAGATGAAACTGAAGAGAGTTTGGTTTCATCCACGGAGTTAACAATCTCGATGCGACAAACTGATTCCGGAGGTGGGACAAGTGGTGTGCTCTTAGAGCTAGCAGTTTCCACCACTTCCGATGAAGTCTCCGATTCTAGATCATCATCATCATCAAGAACACTCTTGACTTCCCTGGTACAGCTTTCAAACCATTTGTTTGAACCAGGGGTAATTTTCAAAGCTTTAAGCTCAGCACGTTTTTGGTGAACACTCTTAACCGTGAAATTTGAGAGTGTTGCATTGATTATTTCAGATCTTTTATCAATTGTGGCAACACTCTGTTTGTACAAAGGTTTGGAGTCTTGGTTGATATTTAACGTGAGCTCTTCGTTGTCAACCCGAATGGTTAACTCTTCAGCAAACACATCAATCAGAGCACGACTCGTTCTCAAGAAAGCTCTCCCTAAGATGAGGGGAACTCTAGGATCTGCATCGAAGTCTACTACAACAAAGTCAGTAGGAAAGTGAAACTTTCCCACTTTCATCACAACATCCTCGGCTATCCCAAGTGGACGAGTTATGGTACGGTCCGCTAGCTCGAGTGTCATACAAGTGGATGAAAGTTTAGGAAGAGACAGTTTCTTCCATACTGAGAGTGGCATGAGGTTAATACTAGCGCCAAGATCGGCCAAGGCGAAGCATTGAACCATCCCCAAGAAATCACACGGGATTAGGAATCTGCCAGGGTCTTCAAGCTTTTTGGGAAGCTTCTTGAGAATGACCGCTGAGCATTGCTCATTGAGAGGAGTTTTAGCCATCTCTGATAATTTATCTTTGTTGCTTAGTAACCCTTTGAGAGTGGATGCAAATTTGGGCATTAGAACGAGAGCATCAACGAAGCTTATATCAAAGTGAAGCTCATTGAAGATTTGGAAAATTTTTTCCATTTGCTCTTTGTTTTTGTCTTTGAGCTTCTCATCATTCATTCTTGATGGGTAGGGAAGCTGACTAGACTTTTGAGCCGGGATGGGAGTATTTTCTGGCTCAGGATTTTTCTTCGGAACTTCGGGTTCCGGACTTAAGGCTTGGACTACCGAAGGTGGGACGTGTGCGGTACTTCGTGGGCTTGAATAATGCACTTTGTCCGTTGTCTCCTTGGTAACTTGACTCCATGCTACAGGAGGAGGGGGCATAGGAGTCGAAGGTCCATTGTGCGTCTTACCACTACGAGTGGTGACGGCTTTCAACTCGGCATTTGGATTGGGAATAGTATTGCTTGGGAGTCCTCCAGAAGATGATGAAGCTTTGTTCATATTCATGTTCATGAAACTGCTCATCATATTCTTTAACTCATTTGTCTGCCGAGATAATGTGGTATCAATTTCCCTTTTTAGCTCACCTCTCATGTTGTTGATCTGAGTTTGCATTGAACGCATGTTTGACTCAGTCATTTTCATGAAGTCATTTGGTATGGGAGCTTGAGGAGGTTGTTGATAACTTTGATGATTAGGAGCTTGATATGGTTGGTTGAAATTGTTCCGGTTTTGATTTAAATTTTGAGAGTTATTGAAGTTGTGTCCTTGATTCGGAACAAAGCGATTTTGATTGCCATGGTTTTGATTGCCATGGTTTTGATTGCCATGGTTTTGCACAGGAGGAAAACCAGGTGGTGTCATACCGCTAGGTGCACGGTAGTGAGGATCAGCTTGTGGTCGGTATTGATTGTGGTTTACCGAAGCTACGGGAGCTTGGTAAAAGGAAGCATCGGTTGCTTGACAATCATAATACGCGTGTGGACCACTACAAATTTCACACACCTTGTTTATGGCTTTGATTGGTTCCGGCTTATGAATTTCGCTTTTGATTTCCTTTACCTCTTTTATCATACAATGGATCATGTCCGTTAGAGCGGCTATCGGAGCTGCTAACTCAGAAGAGTTACTGGATGTAGAAGCAGGAGTGTTCGGACCATTGACTTTGTTTCGAGAAATAGGAACTTTTGATTTACTCTCGCAAATTTCAAGCACATCTTTAGGTCTACGATTCAAGATATTGCCACCCGTGGATGCGTTCAAAGAATCTTGATCGTTACAGTTCAACCCATTATAAAAGATATTGACTTGTTGAAGCTCCGTGAATTCATGATGGGGGCATTTCCTGAGGAGATCTTTGAATCTCTCCCATGCCTCTCCAAAGTTTTCATCGAAATTTTGACGAAATCCGGAAATTTCATTTTTAAGATTAGTCGTCTTTGATGGAGGGAAGAAGTAATTAACAAACTTTTGAACAAGATCCTCCCAAGTTTCGATGGATCGAGGGGGTTCTTTTTCCAGCCAAATCCGGGCTGTCCCCTCAAGTGAGAATGGGAAAAGCATCAACTTGATTACTTTTTGTGGTACATCCTTGAAATTGATTGTTGAAGTCAACTTGTTAAACCAACGGATGTGTGCATACGGGTCTTCACGATCTGTCCCGAACCGTCAAGCTACCTCACACAAGCCGGCCACTTGTGAATGGCCGACCGTAAGAAGCTTAAAACAGCTCAGAAACAAATGCAATGAAGTCCAGGAGAATATAGTGAATTCCCGGGTCGTTTAGTCCCACGGAGACTCAATGGTGTGTCAAAACAAACTCAGATGATAGAGTAATCACTAAGGATAGTGATCAGTAAAGGTTTTGATTTGAGAAATTACACTACTGATTGATTGGAAAGGAATTGGATAAAGAACTGGAAAGCACAATCAATCGGATGAAACAAACGTAAAACTTACGTTTAAAAACTACGTATACGTACTAAATAAAAAGTGAAATCTAAGAAATAAAAGACCTAAAAATATAAAAATGACATTTTTGGAATCCTAAAAATAAAAGAAAATTATTAGAAAAAGAAAATTATTTTTAACACTATTTATTTAATTATTATTAATTAAAAACTATTTTAACTATTTAATAAATACTCTAAAATAGAAGAAAATACAAAATAAGGCTAGAAAAATAAACTTATGATTTATAAAAATCTAAAATACTATAAAACTAATTTTAAAAATGAAAAGATATTTTTTATGCTTTTTAATTATTTATTACTAATTAATTACTATTTTTAACTAATTAAAATTATAATAAATACTAAAAAGATAGAGAAAAATATGAAACTTTTTCTAAAAATACTATATGATGACAGAAAACAAAGAAAAATAGAAAAACAAGATTTGCTTATTAATAAGATGAAAAGAAAAATCAAAAAGCTAAGAAATATTAAATAAACACTATCACTGATTTTTAATTGACCTTTTTCTGGATTTTCTTTTTGAAAACTACTTTACTACTGATTATATGAAACTTTAACAAAGACAAAAATTTTATAAACCACAAATAAGCTGTTTTGATGGCTTATTGGCCAACAGTGGCTTAAATGAGCTTATTTGGTGAAATAAGCTCAAACAAGGTCCAAAATTAAAACCAAAGATGAGATAAGCTGTAAACAAGCTAATGATACTCAAGTAAAGCTAAAAAGAACAAATAAGCATTCTGAAAAGCTGTAAATAAGCAATAAGCACTTGGCTATTACACAGAAATGGGACAAGCTTTGAGCTACTTGCAGCCCTAGCTAACAAGCTCAAAAGTGAAAGACAAGTCTTGAGATTTCAAGATGACCAGTTTGGCTTCCCAAAGAACTAAAGAACACAAGATTTGGACAACTATAGAGCTCTATGCAAGCTTTTCAAAATGGACACACTCATCGCACAGGGCATGTTTCAGAACAGGTGTCCACAACAAGCTGGAAAATAAGCACTTAACAAGCTGATAGACAGAGAACTAGTATTTTTGTATTTTTGTTTAGCAACTATACTCTAATATCCCAAAAGCTTTTGAACTGAAACTCACTATTGAACACACAATGAAATTCCAAAGTTTATTCAAAAACGACCTTATGAAAATTTTGACTTTTCTTAAAAACCAAGATGTTGACTAAGATGAACTTTGATTCACTACTAATCACTGAATGTGTTGTATTAAGGTATGTTAAGACTGATTTGAGCAAGATTAACAACTTATAAACACAAAACAATGATCATGGATTATGAAATCTCAACAGTGGACTCACAAGACACAATCAAATGAGATTTTGACTTTTAACCAAAAGGCAACTTGTTTCCTTGACTTGTTTGAGATAATAGGTACTAAAGTGACATAGAACAAAGAAATGTACTGTCTTAAACTCTCTTGATCACAGATAAACAAGTTAAAACAAACACCCTTTTGTTTACTGTTTTAGAACTTTTTCAAAGCAATCCACAACTTATAACTATGAAACTGATTACAGACATCATGTAATCATTAAATAAGATCAAATAAGCTTAATCCAACAGTAATAGCAACTTAACACTAAGAAATGAGACTTAAGCCATTTTCACTGTCCAAATGAGATTTTTGCAAAATTCAAATTTAAGAAAACAACCTACTGATTTTAATGATCAAACACACTTAACTATAGCTAATTAACACAAAGATGCAGAAATTTAAGCTAAAGAACAACTATAACAGTAAAATGCCAAAATGATCAAAAGAGCTTACAAAAGCTTCCAAGCTTAAAACTGAGAACCAGGACCAATGAACACCCCTATTAGCTTACCACTAAGCTTCTAACCCAAGGCCATCCATAATCTACCCTGCTCCAGCTGTGAACACCTTCTCCATGTGATTTTTTATTTTTCAACTATTTAATTTGGATTTTTGGTGATTTTCTATTTTTGATTCTAAACTGATTTTTAGAGTTTCTAAAAGCTTGAAGAAGCTTTATAGGAGCTTATGTGGTTTAATTAGTCCATAATAACAACTAAAAACATCATTCAAATAACATGAGATTTTTGAGCATAAAATTGCATAAAACTGAATTTATAACTTGAACACTGAAATTGATACTTGTAAAAGGATTCAAATACACTTAATAAGCTTAAACAAAACACTTGGAATTGAAAACATACAATATAAAACTTGGATTAAAGAAAACGACTAAGGAAAACTTAAAATTACACTAGATACTTGATACATTGCATCTCTCTTCATCTTTATAGACTTTTCAGACTCCCCATGTGCTTCTGATTGAATCCCACTTCATCTGAGCCCTTGAATCACTGAATTGAATCAAAACCGTCCAAGTGGATATTTGGCGCCAAAATTCTTCATAGCAGTTTTGAGCTTTAATGAGGGTGGGTTGAGATAATTAAAGGTTTTGTTGTTTAGAGGAGGTGGAGGGAACAAGGTAAAGGGAGGTTGAGTAAATCATGGAAAACTATCTCTGGTTTCTGGTTTGGCAGTGATATGTGAGAGGAGATGAACAGTGGCCGGTTTTGGGCGCGTTTTTCTCTTGGTTTGACTTGCGTTGACCAAAGTGTGATATCAAAGGGCCGGGTATGGATTGGGCCAAGGGATTGGATTTTGGGCTTGGGTTGATATATGATAAGGTGTCCGTTTGGTTTAACTAGATAACAAGGACCAAAATTGTAATATATCCAAACCTCAAGGACTGAAAATGATACTTTTCCAAACTTCTCACAAGGACCAAACATGACAAACATTGATAGAACAAGGACCACTTTTGCATAAAATTCATTTTAAAAGGTCCAAGGACTAATTTTGCAATTTTCCAAAGTTTAGGGACCTTTCTTGCCAATTGACCAAAGAATCATTCAAGAATCATTTTTGATAACTTAGAATATTTTAAGGACCTTGAATGATAAAATTCCACATTTTTGAATTCCAGGGACTAGATTTGACAACTTTTAAAACTTGGGGGACTAAAACTGCCAATTTTGCAAACTTGAATCATTTTTCATCTGATTTTGATATTTTTGCATTTAAAACACATAAAACACTAATTTGTGATATTTTCATCATTTTGATGTGTTTCTGAGTGTTTTCAGATGATTTTGCAGTTTAGATTGTACAAAAATGATGAGTATTTAGACACTCATCACTAATCTGCACCAAAATTGATGGTAACCAAATGGAAATCAGACCTGAACAACAGCATGGCTGCAACCATATGGTCACCTTGGCCAGGCATGCTCCTCGGACAACTTCAGTTACCAAGGCAAACCAATAAATGGCTCAGATGGGGGAACCTCCGTGCAAAAAGGATATACCCGCCATGGCTGCAACACCTGCCTGTCACCCTGCCAAGATACGGGCCATCTCACGTTTACCGATGGAACCCCAATTCATTACAGCCTCAAAAAGGAAACACAAAGGGCTACTATTTATGCTGATACCTGAGCGGCACAACATTATTGTGATAAATCTACCAGACAACCATTACCTTTTAGATCCAAACAGTTACACCTCCAGAATGCATCTAGCAATATTCTTACCCAAAGATAGTTGCAACGACTGTCTGAAAGCAATGGTTATACTTAGAGCAGTTGCAACACCAAACAGATACCAAAGCAACATGTTAAAAAACAGGATGGATCCACTGTGGGTGCAACCATCATGGGTTGCCTTGCCAACATGCAGATAATATCATCTCCTTCAAAGGCATTCCCGCAGATGACAACAAATACCACCAACCACTGCTTCAAAGCGCAATAAGCAGCTAATAAGCATGATAATTATCATACCAAAGACCTACATAATTGTAGACGCGTAGGAAGGCTCAGATTTCCACCCATAAAATGCAAAGCAAGATACTGGCCATGGCTGCAATAAAAAATTGCCCTGCCAAGCTACCACTATCAGACAATTATGCAAACAAAATATTCAATTTCATCCAGGCATCATCACTGCCTAAACCAAAGAATCTAATTTTGTCATGGGCTTAAAGGATGAAAGCCAACGGTGAAGAGGCCACAACCAATTTTACAACAACATCGGAAATTTGGACTGAAAACCGGCTGAGATGGGTGAGCATTCAAGCAAACAGGATACACTCGCCATGGCTGCAACAGCTGCCTGTCGCCCTGCCAAGATACGTGTGATCTCACGTTCACCTAACAAACCCCAATTCATCATAGCCTCTACAAACGGATACAAAGGTCATCCATCTAGCACGGTTGCCATGGGAAAATCTGGAATTACAGAATATAACATTGACGGGCATTCTATGCATCTGCAACCCACAACCATGAAACCAAAGTTTTAGCCAATCACATTTCACCACCATGAACATAAAAAACATAGTCACAGAAGAGCCAGCTTGCAGAAAAACTGATGGTAGCCCAATAGAAGCGGTGATCGAAAAACAGCATGGCTGCGACCATACGGTCACCATGCCAAGGGCTGTTTTTGGGCAAACTTCAGGCATCAATTCAAACAAAAAATGCACAACATCGTTGTCCCTTAGGCTACAGTGCGTGTAATACAAATGAGAGAACGGCAAGTGACCATGTCTCTGCACATGCCATGGGTGCAACCTCAGCAAGTCTACCCCACCACAGCGGAGCCTGAAAACATGGCAAACCCACAAACATTTTTAGAACCTATAATATTTCATTCAAATCTAACTCACACAAACTGCTAAACCATAACATATAACATTCCATTCCACCAACATGACCACATAATTTTTTTTAACAAAAACTAAATCGACATCAATTATGAAAAGAAGGCTTCATTTTAGCACCATTGAGTTGATGCACACACTCGAAATGAGAAAACGCCCAAAATAATTTTACAAAACAGGAAACCCTAAATTAAACCTAAACCCTAATTGCTATAAAACATTAAATTAAACATAAACCCTCATTCGTATAAACCATTTGACCCCAAAGAATAAACTTAAACCTTCAGAACAGCGAACATGCGCAAAGATTAAAAAAAACACCCAACCTAGCATATAACCTTCGCGACACCAAAGTTGGTGAAGATCATTTCGATCACAAATAATTGATCCACCTAATTCTAATTATAGAAACACCGAACCAAAAGAGATATGCACATGTACCAACGATGTCAGTGATAATGAATAGAACAGAACGACCAGGCTAATGGACCTCCACCCAAACACTACGTCGCCAGGAAAAAACCCTCGATCGCACTATTTATAAGATCCCAAAAAAAGATTGGGTGAAGATAAGGTTGTATGGTCGATGTGTGGTAATGAGAAAGAAAGAAAGTTAATTCGATAATACCCGGTTTTACCATCAAGTCACCCAAACGGGTAAAAAAAAAGCAAAGTTACACTATTCATAAGGTCCCAATAAATGTTGATACATTTGCGGATCATGTTCTTTAGCTACATACCATTGTTGACTTTTTAATATGCTTAACTTTGGAAATGTGAAATAGTTTGTTTTCGAGATGTTTCTTCTCTTTTCCTAACTATTCTGGATTTGTGGATAACTGGATAGTGACAGCATTGAACAAACATGTGATGAAAGGTTCGAGTAACGGCTCCAGAATATTAAATTCCACGGTTACAGTTATTTGGCTTAGTTGTCAAAGGGTTTGTTATGAGCTTTTGTATCTATGTGCAAAAGATGAAGAAAAAAGGAAAGCATGTTTCGACTCACTTTTGAAACAATGCACTATGAATACATACACTTTGATCATTATTATAGCAATGGGTACGCATGAGCCGTTGGGCTCGTACCGTTGTCAAAAAGTGCTGTTACTTCAGTAAAATATTTTATGGCATCATAAATTTTTTGACATCATATTTTGTGTTGTTACTTTTGGCACCAAAAAATATGGTGCCATTAGACAAATTTTTTTTCTTCATTTACATAAAATAAAATAAAACCAACACAATATTAACTAAAATAAACTTCATTAAATCCAAATTCAAATTCAAAATTTAAATTCATAATTTTCAAAGTACGAATTCGAATTCAAATTTATATTCAAATTCAAAATTAAAAAACCCATATCTTTTTTCCCTATATATCCACTACATTTTAAACCAAAAAGCACATCTCACACATACAACTTCTTATCAGATTATGTCAAAAATGTCTCGAGAAAACAATCACATAAACAATTCCCCGGTTGAGGAACCGGTTAATGCTCCACCATCAGACATCATTATGTTGTTTCCAACGGAAGAGGAACCGGTTAATACTCCACCATCAGACAATCCGTTTCTACTTACTAAGGAAGAGCATCGACTACATCTTCAGGATGAAAAATCTTAGAGAAATGGAAGAAGAAGAAGCACGAGAGGAAGCAGCTCGTACGGAGCGGGAAGCAAGGGAAGAAAAAGATAGTAAGGAAAGCTGGTTTGAAAAAGTGTATCGAAAGTAGGAAGAGGGTAGGTTTGCGGACTATTCTGCCTACGACGATGGTTATCGTACAGATTAATCTGTGGCTGAAGAATTTATGTTTTATTTTCATTTCAGTAGACTACTCTGCTATGCTAGTCTTTCTACATAAAATAAAATTCATTACATAGAAATAAAAAAAAAATACGAAAAAGACATTGGAAAAAAGACATTAATAATACATAAAGTTAACTAGTTTTGGTCTGGATTATTTGCCTTGATTCATGCTTTTTGGGCATTCATTGAAGTCACCTTTCCCGTCAACATGTTCTTGGTACAAATACGGTAGTTGAGCTTTTTGGCTTCCTTGTTGTATGCGTCGAGAACTTTATCCCAAAAGGTATCATTTTGTTGATCCACACCCGTATTTGGATTCTCGGATATTTGAGTGAAACACTTCTTCAAAAAAGACTTCTCTTCTTAGCTCCAAAAGATACTCATTTTGTTTGGAATTTTTAAAAAAAAGTAGAGAATAGAATGTTATAAAATATATTGGAAGTGTGTGTGAAGTATGAAATAATAAGGTGGTATTTATATGATTTTTAAGGGATAAAATTTGATTTTTTTGGAGTATTAATTGGGCCAAACGGCTATAAATCCGTTGCCAAACGTATATCTTTTGCCCAAACATTCGAATTTTTAAAACAAAAACGAAAAGAAAAAAAATGCTTGGCGCTGACTGGTTGTGACAGCGCGAGCTCCGTTGGCGCCAGACGAGGTACGGTGCGCCATTATTGATTCTTGACTGGTAGCTTGGTGCGAGCATAGCAGCCAAGCGTATCTTGAGCTCTTATAAAAACTGAAAGAGTGAAAGCGTATATAACTGAATAGTGATAGCTTGTAACAACGATTTTGTATATCAACCTATGAAACTCGACAAAATGAATATAAATGAAACTTTATATGCTACCGAAATATCAAATATCTCACGTCATTGATATAAATCCCTCATTCTTGTCATTTTCTCACCATCTTTAACCTTGTAATAGTCATCACATTATATATATATACTATTTAGCGGGGAAGAAAACAGTAACCCCCAAGGCATTAAATGCAAAGTTTCCAAAGTTGGCAGAAACAGTCCCTGATGTTTAAGTGGCGCTGCAAAGTAAGTCCAAACATTAAATGCAAAGTTTCACAACTTGGCAAAAACAGTCTTTGAGGTTTAAGGGGCGTTGCAAGGTAAGTCCTGTAGCATTAATTGCTATCTATAGCAACTTGGCAAAATTAGTCCCTAAGGTTTAAGTGTCGTTACAAAGTAAGTTCGTTGAAGCCAATTCCGCTGCATCGCGCGGGTTTCCACACTCGTTTCTTACTATTTACATTTGTCTCACTTAAAATAAATATACCCCAAAGCATTAAAAAAATCCCTCGTCGCCTTTATTTCGTCGGCGATCACAGCCGCAGATTCAATGTGCTTGGGCCAAAATTATACCAAATCATGGGTGGCCTTGGCCATATTACATAGTCTAACGGAAGGTGGCTTGCTTTCATCTCGTGCAATCGTGCAATACCCAATTGATCATATGGCATATCAAACTTTGAAATTTTTAGAAAATACAAGGATTTACGCCATTAAATAACAACAACTTTATTTCAAAATCCCATTTTCAAAGTATCTTTATACACATTTTATGTGAGTTGTAACATAAAAATTTGAACATGTGTCATACTTATGGTATAAAAATAACTTTGTAAAACACGTTATAAAATAATTTGTAATTTACGTACCAAAACGATATTTTAAATAAAATAAATTACTCCTTCCGACTCATCACTATTGTTCACATTTTTTTTCGGTTGCAACAAAAAAAATCTTCACCACTAATAGAAATTGATTTTTTTTAACTTTACAATATTACTTTTAATCAAAAATTTAATTTACAAAATTAAATAAAAGCATTAATTAATTGTCAAAAAGTAGAACTCTCATTTTGTTTTTTTTGCAGAATTTAAAACATTAATAAATGTATGTTTTAAAGCTGAGTGATTTCTATTGATGGATAATAATGTGACTAATAAGGCTGGTGATGGGAGCGTCTCCCCCAACCGATTGAGTTCTCCCTCTTAGCTCAACAGATGACAACCGCATCCTACCCTAAGTTTTTCATTCTTTCTGTTGACTACCAAACCCCAACTTTCAATTAGTTTTGTGTCTGCAAATTTTTTTTTGGGTAATGTATGTTTTTGGTTGTGATTGCGGTTGCCTTATTAACAAATTGTTGTTGAGGTGTAGTCTTGAAGAGAGAAAGTTGAGGTGACGCTGATTTGTGATGAGTGCTTATTCACTCATCGTTTTTACCCGCCTAAGATCTCAAAAATGACTAAAAACACCCAATTATGCTCAAAATATGTTAAAAATTTTCTCGGAGTGTGTTTTATGTCTTTCAGGTACAAAAGGATTGAAAACAGAGCGAAAACAGGATAAATCGAGCTGAAACTGGAAAAGGTGCAGTCAAGACGTAGCCGTGATGCGATTTTCTAAAGTTCTGAAGCTCGAGACACGTTTTGAGAGTGATCAGGGGGAAAAACAACCTAATTTCCAAAATACCCATTTTACTAAAAACCCTTCCTAACACCTTTTATAACCCTCATTTTTGAACCTTCCCCACACTTACTATGACCCATTTCACTTTTTGACCCTAAACCCACGACCCTTTTTACCCATTCACTTGACCTTCCCCCAAACCAGTAATAAAATCCCTTCTCTTTCTTCCCTACTTAACCCAAAACCAGAAAACCTCCAAAAAAACCTAAATCCCTCCCAAATCTCTTGTCCCGCCAAAGACACCAACTCAGATCCTAGTCACCTCCCATTATCCCCCTCCCCTTGTCACTCTCAGTGTTGGAAGCTGCAAAAGGAGTCAGCTCTCCTCTTCACATGATGGCAGCCATGGTGGCAATCCTCCATCTTCTTATTAGAGCTCTAAGAATCAAAGGCATGGATTGAAAGTTGCTTCTCCAAAGCTGCTTGAATGGCTCAGATTGTCCAAAGAAAGCACAAAGTTCTCCAAGCTTGCTTTTTCCTCACAAAACAAACACACCTTGGAAGGATTGAGGACCAGGACTTCTTAGTATATATAGCTTATCATGTAGCCAAGTATAAGGCACCCCTAGTCTTAGTTTTAACTCAGTTTTCAGTCTTTTAAATTCAAATTGTAGTTTGTTTTCTCATTAATGAAAAGTCTTTTTTTTATCAATTCTGTTTCACTAGCATTTGATTTAACTTAGTTGTTTAATGTTATGTTTCAAGGTCATATGTTAGTTTACCATTTTAAGTTAGCAAAGAAAACCAGAATCAGTTTCTGAAAAGTAGTTTTTTTTCTCAAAATCCCTTCTCTTCAGGGGTGTTTGTTTTAAGCTGCTAGGTGGTCAAAAACACGTTTTCACCCATTTGACCTCTCAAGTCAAAGGTCTTTTATCAAGTGAGGGTTAGTGGGAAATGATTTCACCAGATTTGAGCAAGTTTGGATAAAAGCAAAACGGATTTTCATTTTTTTTGCAACTGTACAGATCAGCAGCTGTGCTGCTGATCTCGGCCCTTTTTTCTTAGTCAAAATGATGTTCAAATTGTGCTAAATTTGTTTTTATTAAGCCCTTGTATACCCAACTTACTCTAGTGTCAGTTTTGAGCATTCAAGTTATCTCTAGCTTAGTAAAAAATTGAAGTTAAAAGCTGTCCCTGACCCATTCCTTGTTCTGTATCAGCATAGGCCCAAAACAGTAGAATAATAGCTTATTTTTAAGCTGTTATACTGCCTTTTTCATCCCCCAAATCAGTCCTATTTAGAGTCGCTGAGCTAACCTTGATTTCCTGTAGCTTGACTTAGCTTGGAGTGCTGTTGGGGGGCTTAAAAAATAAGCTCCAAAAAGCCACAGCAGGGTGTTCGAGTATGCAGCCAACAGGTCATTATTTTTTTTCTTTTATGACTTAATGGTAGTCCTTCTTAGGTTATCTTCGTAGTTTAATGTTCAATAAGTTGTTTATATTAGTTTAGTTAGATTTAGTTTATAAGTGCTTATGAGCTCCCTTACTGCTTATTTACCTTATTTTAGCTTAGGATCTCCCTAGTTTAGGTTCTTGGCCAACTGCTCATTCCTTTAAAACTTTAGATTCAGTTTCTACTTTTTAGTGTACTAGCTTATTGTGACTTAGCTTAGTGTATGTTAGTTTAAATATAGCTTAGCTAACTGCTTATGCCTAATTGAATTATTAGAAGACTTAAGAGGTTGTTTGGTTTGTTTCTTATCCACAACAGTTACCAATAAGCTGCATAATAGCTTATTGTGTAATTTTCTGAAAAAAGATTTTCATAAAAAAAGCTTATTTTGATTGCTTCTTCAAATTCCAATAAGCAAAAACTCAAAAAAAAAAAATAGTTCAAAAAAATTTGCAACTGCTGGGATTCGAAACCTGGCCACCCAGCCCACCACACTACAATCTTACCAACTGCCCTTGGGACTTGTCTCATTCCTTTTTTGCAAAATCTAATCTTTAATTATCATTAGCAGTTTTTGCCTTAAGCACTCTTTAGCTTATTTGGTAGCTTACTTGCTTAACAACACACTGTTTTCAGATTTTTATTAGATTCAGTAACATTTAAAGTACTTTTAGTGATTTTTACAGATTTTTATAAATTAGTTTAGTATTTTTAACTAATTAATTAGGTTAAATTAGTTTTTAATTCGTAATAATTATTTTAAAAGTCGAAAAAATTCCTAGATTTTTTATAAAATTATTTTTAGTCGACTAGAACATAGGAAAATTGTTTTCACACCTGTAGCCCTAAAATTGCAAAACTTTCACGTTTATGGCTCGGGTGGTTGCCGGTTTTTACGTTTTTTAGTTTTAGCACCCTAGGACCTAGTTTAGCTTCGTTTTATCATTTCTTAGCCTTAGTAATCGTTAATCTGTAGTTTATTAGGGTTCCCTTACCTTAATTACCTTCCCGTTAATTAATTCGTAGATAACATAATTCAAATCAACAAATCATCAAAACCAATTCAAGTTATAAATCACAAAACTCAACGAATCCTTCCATTCACACCTCGTTGGGACACGACCTGGGAAATCACTTTTCCGGTATCACTTTTATCACACCCGTAAGGTTTGGTACGTTAACCCTTTTCCTAAAAGGTTAATTTGTCGAATTTTACGGTTAATTTGATATATATTGATATTGTGTTTTTCACCACTTACAAACAAACGAAATCAATTTGGCAGGGGGTGACCTAGGGATGATCATTGGAATCGAATCTTTGTACCGAACCGGAACCGTACAGGTACCATACCGAAACGATACTGAATTCCTATACACGGTACGGGACCGATACCATGAATCGAGCCAAAAAATAATTCAGGACCATTAATACGGTACCGGTACCAAAGCGGTAAGTACCGAAAAAAATCCCGGAATTTGAGTAGTCATTTTTTTTTAATTAAACAACATATTCAAACACCCATTAGACCCGTTTTATGTAAAAAAAAATAATAGTCCGTAAAACATAAAGAAATAAACCAAACGTCCGACAAATTTAGTGTAACAACTATATATCCTTCATAAACCCTCTCAAAATTAGACCCAACCTATTTTATAAGTTTTGGAACATTTGTATGTTATGACTATCTTTGTGATGTATTTATTAAAGTGTTGGTTGCGTTTTGTGCTACGTCATGGTTCTTATCATTTAAAAATGCATGTTTTGTCTTATTTTATTTTTTATTTTTTGCATTCTCTTGAAATTTCTTTCGTTTAACAAAAAACAGGAAGAATCGGATAGGTACCGATTTTCTGGTACCGCTACCGATATTCCCTTTCATGCTCGAGAAAAAATCAGTACCATTAATTCGATACATGTTCGATACTAATATGGTATTGTGCTCATCCCTATGATCACCACAAAATACCATTGGCCTAATATGACTCTTTGTATATTGGAAAGAGATCGTCTAATGTGAAGTTCAACATGACTAGTCATGTTGTTTCACATAAAAGATAGTGGTCCTCACAAGATGACTCATTTTAAATTTAAAATAAGAGACCCACTAAATTTTATGTGAAACAACATGACTATTCATGTCATGTTGAACTCAACATTAAAGAATCTTAATTCTTGTATACTTTAATAAATGTGGCAATAAATTATTAATTTATAGCTAATTGTTCTTTCTACTTTATTAATAAAATAATGACACATATAATTAGACATGCTAGTTACGCTTGCATATCAATGACAAAAACATCTCATAACGGTAAGAGCTCTTGGGTTTGGGTCAATAGACCCGAGTTCAAACCTCTTCCATGGCACTAAAGATTATTTGGTATCATTCTTTCACCGCAAATGCTCAGATTGACTGGTCAACGAGGGGCTTATTGGAGAAAATGGTCAGGATTCAAAGTCCACCTCCTGTTAAGTATAGTCACTGAGACATGTGCTCATTGCCTGAGCCAAGTTTTTAAAAAAAAGTCCGGTTGACATCTATAAAATGCATGAGACCAGAGTGATCCCACCGATCTTTACCTTTCGATGAAAAACATCCCATAACGGTAATTACCATTTATGATATACCAATAGAAACATACATGCTTGATAGTGTCGGATTCCTAACGTATTGGGTCACGGATCTTTACATGATTTTAGTGAATTGTCCGTTGGAGTGGATAACAACTCATCTTTTGTGGTGCTGGGTCCCCTTCGCATTAATGATGAATCTATTATGCCCCACATACACCACATTCCACTTAGCCACTTCTTTTCTCTTGTTAAATCATTTATGTAGGATTGTAGGGTCATTTCTATCTATTTAAAATGTTTGTATATCCTTGCTAGAACCTAACATGAACAAATTTTGCGAACCACGAGTCCACAATTGACTAAAGTGTGTTAGATGTGAAAATTCTCCGAAGTATTGTAGCACGATTACCTTCTTCATGTTAGTCATGAAACTGGCTGGTGATGTATGCCAAATTGTCAATTTGTTTGATAAAAAAAAACGATGTATTGACGAAATGGTCACATTGGTCGGGATGTCTTAGCGTATCGATGATCAGTGTTGCAAAATAAGGCTTACAAGGCCGATTAATCGCCGCTTAGGTACTACAAAGCCATCAACCTTTCCTATTTGTGTAAATCGGTCAAACAACTCGGTCAACCGTGATCAGCGACGGTTAATGAAGGTCAACCATGGTCAAGCTTTCATACCTTACTAGAAATACCCAAAACTTGCCGTAAAATTGTTTACTAAGTTATAATTGTTGTTTACATCTATTACAACATGTTTTTTAAAGAAAAATATTGCTATTAATACCTAAAATTTATCATAAATACCTAAAACATGCCGAAAATACATAAAACTTGTTGAAAATGTCAATCCGATTAATCACCGATTAATTCCGCCTAGACCGATTACAAGCTATAAGGGGGTCGACCACTCGATTATCGATTCACGATTTTTGCAACCTTGTAGATGACTATGACAAGTTTGTTAATTTTTCTTAAAATGGCACTAGATTCAGTTTATCGTCGGTAAGGAGTTATAGCGTAACAAAGTGTTCGGAAACGAGGTAGTAATGTGATGAAGAAAACATTCATGACATCGATACTTTTATTGATGAACATAACTATAGTGTAACAAGGGAAAACGTTCAGAAACAATCACGAGATATTCGGTAAAATCGTGTATACTTGACTTAAAAACATATCATTTAAGTTAAACTTAAACACGAAAACTCATTCGTTTAACTCGTTGTAATTGTGAAAAATGATGCTAGGTATGTTTGGTAGCAAGAGTTTTGAAGCAACTAGCAACTAGCGGTTAAAGTTTTACACAAAATGCTTGTTTGGAAACAAGCAACTGGCGTTTCTATTTTTTTAAAACGCTTCAAATCGAAACACTACTTGTAGTAGCATTTACTTTCCGTTACTGCTTTTTAGTGCTACTACTTTCTAATATTGTTTACTACTATTACTTTTTGCTACCTTATCTACGTGAAACATATGATCCGAATCTGATAGGCTAATCAAGAGGAGGTAGCCTTTGCCATAAGAGCAGACGGTATCGATGTAAATAACACGCCAAATGCATCTGATGGCGCGCAAAAAGCATACCAGGCTTTGAGCCATAGGTCCGCCAAACTCGTTCCAAATTGATTTGAGCCAGTTGAGTGGCTCACGCCATTCATAAAAAAACCGATCATTTCATGCTTCTTTTTTTATTTAACGGTAACCCGAGGCTGAAAATGAGTGCAGTTGCAGAAAAATATTCGTGAAGAAGATGTAAAATGAGTGCAGTTGCAGTTGCAGGAAAATATTGTTGAAGAAGAAGATGTAAAAATATTCTTGAAGAGAGAGAGAGTGTATTGAGGTGACTTAAAAGAAATTTACATTTCCAACACAATAAATACTATTGTTTAGTTTTTTTTCTTTCTTTGATGCTTTTAAATACTATTGTGTTGTATTGTAATCTCTTTTTTTTTGTGTAATATATCGTCGTTTGTTTTTGTTTTTTTTTTCTTTAATTGTTTTTATGTATTTGTAATTTTATTTATGTTTAATAAAAAGTGTTTATTTTTAAATAAATTAAAATGAAAAAAAGCGGGACACAATAACATGTTATTGGTGTGTTATGAGGGAGGGGGTTTGAGTTATTGGTGTGTTATTTGGAAGTGTATGATGTGGCGCTGAGGTGGTATACCAATAACGTGTTATTGGTATGATGCATACCTTGTGCTCTAAGCTTATATTCAAAGGTGTATATCTAAACTTCAAACTTTGACAAAACATGAAAAACGTTAAACAAATACAAGGTTCTACATCCAAACACAAAATTCCTAGTTCAAACCGTCCAAACCACTAGAAATTTAACACGTAGCACCCATTAAAACTTCAAATCAATATTTTTGTTCATTTTAATGTTTTAAGTCGTTTCTATACAACATCATCATGCAGCAAAACTGCAAAACAAACCCACCGTCCATATGACCGCCCCACAAAACAAGTGGTCATGATTTAACGCAGCCATAGTTATCCACGTCATTAATATGGTTTTTGAGAATATTACACGTGGCATAAACCCACAAACTGCTGACCGATACACCGAATATTACGACAGTGAGTGTGACAAACAAAATGGAATAATACAGTATAGCACTATAGCCCATATTATCAGGGACAGATTCAAAGATCAAGTCCGGAACCGGTTTGAAAGGGAAGTGATTGGCACATTTTAAAAGGTTATCGGGATATTTTATTGTTTGCAATAGGCAGTTGTATTTTACATATAATCTGCTTTAACTGACTGTACATTGAGTATTCTAATAACTTTTTAAAGTGTGTCAATAACTTTCCCATTTGAAATGACAAAGATCTTCTCAAGTTGATGATAGCATGCCAGGTATTTTGTGACGTAATGTGAATTTATCTTTTGTAAATAATCTCAAATTTCTTAAATACGCATTTTCTAAAGAAATTTGTATTTTTTATTTTCCGTAATCTTTCATAAATACACCTGGTCAAATTATCACCTGATTCCGTTCCTATTCAAGATGAACTACATATGTTGTAATCATATAATGTAAAATTTTAGAATAAATTTGCTCTCTAATTTTTCTTTTTTAGTTATAGAGTATTTACAATCCAATTAGGTATCAATAACTTATTTCTGCTACTATCTTTTATCTATCATAACTAAAATTTTCAAAATGCAAAAAGTAATTTTAAACTTTTGTTACTTTAATTAACAAGAAAAGTAATTTGTCTGAGAAAAGGGTTTTGCTCAAGTCATTTCTTAAATGAATTAAAAAACCCAAGTCATGAAATAAATAAAGCTTTATTTCAGTAATAAAAAGATTCACTAAACTTTTTTGAACAAGAAAAGGTATTGGTTTAACTCCAATTAAAGATAAAATCAGTTAACTTATTATACGTTTTATTTATTTATTTATTTTATTTTATTTTTTTTAAAATAAAAGTTAGTGAAATGGTTACCATTTTTGGGGCCGCCAATGCATACATACTATGGATGAATTTAACATAAAGTCATAAACTATGGTGTTTAACTATTTATGTGTTGCTTTGATATGTGTTTCTATAAATATTAAAATTAGTATATTTCTTTAAGTTATTCGATTAGGTTATTAGCATCCAGTTAAGTGGTGCATAAAGAATGGTTGTCTTAATGAATGATTGTTTAGTGCCACGAAAAATTTGATGGCTCAATTATCACATTGGTTCATGATAATCTAAATAAATCACTTCAGGATTTGTATAATCAAATATTTGAATAAAATAGTAGTAAGCTCAATTATGATGTTACCACTTTAATTTATAAATTGTTTAAAATTAAAAACAACCAAAAATCATCAGTGTAAAGGTATGTTTGACGAAAGTAATTATTTCTTTAGTTGTAGATGAAAATAAAAAAAGAACTAAAACATGTAAATTAATTTTATAAGTTGTATGAAATAACATTTGATTTTAAAAGTTTACGAATGATTGTATTTTTAAAATTAAACATAGTTGTCTCATAATAGAATCGCTTCAAAATTGAAGCCTAGTATGATATTGGACCTAGAATTTGAGCTATTCTATAAATTGAAAAGCCCAAGTCCAAACCAGCCCATAACTTAACAAGTTTAAAACCATTTCAATACCATTTCAATTGTCGGGTTCTAGACATGATTTTGGGTAAAAGCCAAAATAGTCGGAGTGGAATTTTATTTGAATATCTGAATCAATATAGTACAAATTTTTTAACCGCATGACAATGTTTTCAAGCTGCAACCATGTCATGAAATCGTTTGGTGGTCTCTGTAATTTGCAATAATGTTCGGAAATCGTACCAAAGTAGCAATCACATACTAGTACTTGACCGTGCCAACACACACAAGCATTGTTACGCCACAACAAATGATGTAGAAAAATGTAGAACATGTAGGATTTACATGGTTTAACTAATTAGTGTCAATGATACATGTATAACCGGACCAATTTAATGGGTCACATGTTAACATGTTGTGAGAGGGAATAATTTTATAAGTCACATATTTTACTCAATTTTTTTTTTTTTTTTTTTTTTTTTTTTTTCACACACTTCACATCACAAAGCATGAGAGACAAACATTAGAAATATTATTGATATTTATGGTTGCATAAGAGATACCTTCGAACGAGTATGTCTCAATGCCTCATGTTCGACTCTAGGTCTCAATGTCTCATGTTCGACTCTAGGTAATTGCTAGGCTGTGCTCTTTTTTTGGAACGGTAACTCACTATCTCACATGTCATAACATTTTTTGGTCTGATAAAGCAAATAAATACAGGTGTGCGAGGTGTGATGTCGCATAGGACCTTCAAATTTCAAGGGCCTCAAATTTTATATACAATTTATATATATACACATCAGTATATGTGTATGTAAATTTTATATACAATTTATATACAATTTAGAAAAAGGGCCTATTTTATGTTCTTGGCAATATGGGCTGTTTAGTAGCTTTTTATATCAAAAAGCCCATATAGCAATTGTTAAATATTTATCATATTTATTTATCAAAAAATCTATAAAGAAATCGTAACGTCACCCTATCAGTTGCCCTCCCTTTACCTCTTTCTTTTGATTTCTATCCGGTTCACGTTCATCAGTCTATAAAGAAATTGTTTATGAGTTTATGCAACATCTTTTGATCTCATCAAAGGAAGTAAGGAACAAAGGTATATTTGTTATGGATAATTATTAGTGGATTATATATACCCATGTATCTCTGACATTATAAATCAATTGAAGAATACTTTTCATTCTTTCAATTCTTGTTCACAACACGTTATCAGCACGCTCTAAGGTTTTGATTTTTGTTTTCTTTTTGATTCCCTACGGTACGTCTTTAACCTCGTTTATTTATTTTTTTCGTAGTTATTTTTCTTAGACATTAATTGCTATAATCAATGATGCACTGTATAAAGAATAATACTATTGGAGTAATTCATCGGCACACCATGTGATGTCTTATAGATTAGCTCAAGCGTAGGACTAGTAAATAAGTCAATATAATATAACTACCGACTATTTTTTTTTTTGAACGAAAACTACCGACTATTTGATGTTACTGTTTTTGTAAAATTGTTGTCCAAACTCCAATGTATGTTTCGATTTATTTATTGCCTTGATTTGTTTCGTGTATAATCAATCTAATTTCTTTCAATATTAAAAATTGTAACAGATTACTAGTTTTTAACATAAGTATGCTAAATTACTACAAAGCTCATTATTTTTATATATAGAGTTCTGCTAACTAGTTGTAGTAGTTATTTTAAATAATTTCAGTATTTATAAATTTTCATTGTGACATTATTATTCGATTAGAAAACATAGTCAATAAACTAAATTATAAATAGTACGCGATTTATATTGAAACAAATACATGACATTGAAACCTTGGTGGATGTCGTTCGGCCTAATCATGAATTAGATAATAAACTTCTCATAAATGTTTTATTACGTGGTCATATATTATTTAATTTTTCAATAGTGTTATCTATTCGGCTATTGATATGGGTAGTTACTATTAGCCATGGTTTGATGTATTAATTTGAAGCTTGTTACTAGTGTATTTTGAGCTATATTAATCTATTACTATGTGAAATATATTTGATCTTATGTGTTGCTATAATCTAGTTCACTATCATTTTGATTGCAAGTATAATGAAAGCTACAAAAGTAAAATAATGATTAGTGAATTATTGGTATCGTACTTGTTTGATCTTGCTAGTTGATACATGCGTTTGTGATATGTTTTTGTCAAATTTGGTTGAGTTGAAACACGACTTTGTTTATTCATCTACTATTTAGATGACTTGATGGATAAGATTAAGCATCTAATTTTTCTTTCTTTCTATGATATACAAGTGATCTCTTATAAATTATATGATTCTTTAGAAAGTGTCTTTAAACTACAATGTTTCAGTGCATGATGCTTATGTATATAAATTGTAGTGCAAAATGCTATCATTTTATTGTTTAATTAATAGGTTGCTTAAGAAAATCACTGCTATTATTACATGCTTATGTGAATAAGGTCTTAATGCATGACTAACACAAGAGATAATTTGCTTATACACTGTCTTGATTAACACGATAATTATTTTTATACAAATGTTGGATTATTAATGAACAAAATATACAAAGCCATTACTTAGTCTGAATATTGTCAGAGGTAAATACAAATTTTGTTGGTTGTTCTAATTGTGCAATTGAGTTTGGCATGTATGCACGAGTTATTTATATGTTTGCATGTACGTAAAACATTTGATTTATATTGTATTTTCTTATAAAGCTATAGGCTAATGTGAATATTATATTAAACTCCGTGTGAAAGACATAAAAGAGCTTATCGGAGCTCTCTATCTTTTATATAAAACAAGGTATGTGGTCATAAAGTATAAGTTTATGAGCCAAGATTATTGTAGTAATTGGCATGACCGGTTGGACTATCCCGGTCAATGATGATGCGAAATGTATAGAAGAACCACAAGTTTCTTCAACGATATATTTGATTGTTCTCAATAGAAGTTAATTGTTCATAAATTACCACCATATTAAAGTAAGGACTTTGTCATATAAAGTTTTGGAAATAATATAAAGGGCATGTATGTAGGCCTATACATGTGTCATATGGATCATTTTGATTTATAAAATCGATGCATCGGCAAAATGATCATCAAACACGCAACTTATGTTAGCGTGATTAGTGACTCGTCTTAAAAATACGAGCAAGGTTTTCCAAATCATATGTTTAAGAATAGTGGTGAATACTCTTAAGTATTGGGCGATTATTGGAATAAGTGTTGAACATAAAAGTTGCCCATGTTCATACGCGAATTGCTTTTGTTGAAACGTTCATAAAACGTTTCAGTTGATTGCAAAGCCAATAATATTGTGAGAGCAAAACTCTAAGTTTATGGGGCATATTATAACATATGAGTTCGCATCTTGCCATTAATCTATAATGAATCCTCCCCAAGAAAATAGTTTTGGTCACAAACCATATTTCCCATGTGAGATTTTGCAAAATGGGATGTTGAAATTGATAATTCATTCAGGGGGAGAATGAGCAGCGAGAGATATGGAATGAATTATGATATAAATGTTGATCCTCACACCAATATATAAGAACTTGAAGGGACAATTTACATTCCAGATCTAGTAATTGCCAGACATGTTAGTGACATAAATAAAGTGACTAGATCATACATACGCTGCTAGTGCTCCAATTACATTGTGTGTCCCAACATTAAAACCAATGATTGGTAGTAAGTCTATGGCACGTCTGCAACGTGATAGACTAATCGATTCCAAATAAAATTCCTCGAATAAAGAGATAAAATGGAGCAAGAAAATTAAGATGGTTGAATCGAGGTAATAAAGACCCCATAATGTTCTAGACATGAAAGTAATTGAAAAACCCCGGGTACCTGAAAAGCTATGAGATCTCAGTAAAGGACATAATACAATGTCTAGTAGAGTGTGGAATCGAATAGAACTGAATCGACGTCGATAATACTATTGTATAAATAATGCGCATGATAAATATTGTAAAAGTAAGGTGAGGATCTTGGATACCTGCAAGAAGTGCAGTTCTATAAACGAATGGCCAAAGAATGTAAAGACACAAATAACTAATGAACTATGAAAGTATGGTTTTTGGAACTTGAAATCCATACACATGAATGTTAAAGACAGATTGATGTTATGTCTGGCAATATGAGAAATAAGTTATACGTGTCTAAAATAATAATACAAGAGCTCATTTTATGCTAAGATTCCTTAAGGAATATAGAATGCATGAAGCACGTGTCATGATTTAAAAATTCTCGAGAATAGTAATTGATCAAATTGAACAAATTCCATGGAATGGAATAAAGTAAATATTTCGATAATTTTAAGGTACAACAAACGTGGGTTTTAACTTTACTAACCCATCAAAACAAGTTTAGTTTGTTTTGCAGATGCAGGATATATATTTAATTCTCACAATGATCAGTCTCAAAATGGATATGCTTTTACTAATGGCGGCACTGAAATTTCATGGAGTTTGACAATGCAAACAATCGTGGATAGTTCATCTAACCATTCAGAAATTTTGGGAAGGATACATTGCTTAATTCAAGGAATGTTACATCAAAGGCGACAAGACAAAACATATTTTTTCAAAATTCTTTTTCAACCATGACTTACAAAAGAATGTTAATATTATTGTTCAACAAGTTCGTTCAAGTGACAATTTGGCGTATCTATCTACCAAGGCGCTTCTACCTCCATTATGGACATTGAACCACAACATTGGAGCGCGCCAACTCAAAGAGTTCAGCATATGTAGTCATCAGAGGGAGATAATACGCGCTGCACTCTTTTTCCCTTAGCCATGGTTTTGTCCCACTGGGTTTTCCTGGCAAGGTTTTTAATGAGGCAGCATTTCTAAAGCGTATTAATAGTCTGGACATCCAAGAGGGAGTGTTATGGATAATTATTAGTGGATGTCCATATAGTCAATAAGAGGCCCATGACTCAATTAGCAATTAGGGTTTTTACCCTACAGTTTATCTTATATATACCCCATGTATCTCTGACATTATGAATCAATTGAAGAATACTTTTCATTCTTTCAATTCTTGTTCACAACAATATTTGAATATTTTTTTGATATTATTTTACCGATGATTTTCTGCTTCATTATTTTTTAGGAGTTGGCTTGTTTATTCTAAAGTGCTTGATTGAGTATTTTGTTTTTGTTGTAAGTTATTAAAAAAAAAAAAGAAATTCAAGCGGGCTATTAGTAAGTGAGGGATTTTGTGATTGGCAACATGTTAATTTACGACTAAAAGAACATGAAACAAGTTTGGAACATATTAGGAATATGATTGAGTGGAATGATTTGCACTTAAATCTAAAAACTAATCATACTATTGACAAAGTGGTGCTAGAACTATTATAGAAAGAAACAAATCGTTGGAAACATGTGTTGGTAAGAATCATAGCCTCTGTTAAATATTTTGACAAGAAAACTTTATCATTTCATGGTTCAAATGAGAAACTAAATGAAAAAAACAATGAATTTTTTTGGGTATTATGCATATGATGGCCAAGTTTGATCCATATGTTAAAGAGCATATTAAGCGTATTAAAAATGAAGATATGCGTGCACATTATCTTGGTCCTAACATACAAAACGAGTTAATAACGTTGTTTGCACATGCCATCAAGACTCCATTTATTAACAAAATAAAACATATTTTGCAAGATTTTTAATCTTATCATTAATAAAAATATAATAAACATTTTCTATAATGAATATAATGATAAGATTAAAAATCTTGCAAAATATGTTTTTGCTCCATATCATTGTTTTAGTTCTACATTTTTTTTGTAATTACTGTAATATATTTTTGAACGATAGATATCGTTTATATAAAAAAAGTTATAGATAAAAATATATTTACATGTGTAATACATTTTATAAGTGTAAAAAGTTAAGATCGACCAGGATGAGAATTATTGCCCAACGTAAAAAAATTGTGTTCAGAATCCCGTTGAGGAGCACGGGTTGTGACTACTCGTTATTAAAAGGCGTGTATCCGAGCAACGCAAGAATATTGTAGTCTTTTATAAGAGCACAATGTATGGTAACTCAAGTTATGTGTTAACATCGCGTCATGTCAACGTAATATCAACTTTAACATTTCAACCTTCACACCAAAAAACACCCTTAGCGTAACATCGCATTTTGGGCTCCACTTTTCTTTGAAAAAATAAAAATTACAAATTCAACCCCTAAACTAAAACTAATACTTCATTTAATAAATAACATAACATTACAACTTAAACATTACAATACGAATTCAAAAAATAAAAATAAAATTACAACATAAAAAAAAGAAAAAATAACGAAATAAACAAAATACGACATAAAGGAAACTACAACATAAGCAAATTACGAAATACAAATTAATATACTCTTTCGGTTGCAAATTATATTTTTTGATTATTTTCTCCTTTTCTATTTCGATCCAATACGCAGTGTTTGCATCAATTTTAAAAGTGTCAGTACCGAGAATTTCATCTCTTCAAACCTCATAATCGTTTGATATTTTTCTTTAGCTTCCCTGTACGCCTCTTGAGCCGCTTCCCGTTTGATAGGATACTCAGATGTCATAACGTCCCCGAATTGGCTTGACGAGCTCGTTCCCTCGGTACTCGTCGTGGTCTCGGATTTGGCTTTCTTCGAAGCATGTTTTTTGCCCATCGGACGTGGTTGAACATCATTACCGAATAACGCCTCATTTGTTTGGCTTGGGACATCGCGGTTCCAGCGCGTCCCATTTTCTATGGCATAAAAAAAGATAAAATAACGAAATAAAAAAAATACGACATAAAGGAAACTACAACATAAGCAAATTACGAAATACAAATAAATATACTCTTTTGGTTTCAAATTATATTTTTTGATGATTTTCTCCTTTTCTATTTTTATCCAATACGCAGTGTTTGCATCAATTTTAAAAGTGTCAGTACCGAGAATTTTATCTCTTCAAACCTCATGATCGTTTGATCTTTTTCTTTAGCCTCCCTGTACGCCTCTTGGCCTGCTTCCCATTTGATACGATACTCAGATGTCACAACGTCCCCGAATTGGCTTGACGAGCTCGTTCCCCCGGTATTCACTCCCCCGGTACTCGTCGTGGTCTCGGATTTGGCTTTCTTCGAAGCACGTTTTTTGCCCATCGGACGTGGTTGAGCATCATTACCGAATAACGCCTCATTTGTTTGGCTTTGGACATCGTAGGTTCCAGCGCGTCACATTTTTTATGGCTTCGCAAAACATCCCACGCATCCTCGTGAGGAAACGGCGCTCCTCTATACTCGTCACGGTACATTTATCTAGCCCGTTTCATATTATCCAACTCATTTTTCCCACTTTTTTCCAACGTTTTGAACGTTTGTAGATCAAGTTGAACTTTTTGCAATCACGGTTCAACGTTTTCCACTTGCTTGTTAGCATATCCTTGATGCGTGGTTGAAAATTGTGTTTATTGAACTCGTTCATAACCCGATACCAAAACGTTTGGCCCGGTTGTGAACGCCCAGATTTTTCATCCTCGGTAACGGCCATATAACACGATGCAAGTAGTTTTTCCTCATTTGGTTGCCAACGTAATGTAGTATCGGCCACGTCGGGATTTTTTTTGTCATTGGTTCGGGTTCTTTGTATTTTTTTGCCTTTCGTTTACCACGACTTGTGGTTTTTTGCGGTGACGTAGTCTCTTCGGATACTTCATTTGTTTCGGTTTGTGTACGTGATGATTGGGATGGTGGCTGTGATTGTTGATTGAATTGTAGATTTTGGAAATTGTCGTTTAGCATTTGTTGGCTTTGTTGCCACATTAGAAATTGTTGATGTTGTTGGTAAAGTTCCTCGGACGTCAAGCCGAGTGGGTTAGGCAAAGGGATATTGGTTGATGAAGACCCCACGTTCGGGTTTTAAGATGAACCCGCGTTCGGGTTATTCCATATTTCCACCCCATGAGGTTCAAGAAACTCTCGTTATTGTTAAATCCCGACAATTTTTAGCAAATGGAAGTATTTGTATATGAGATTGAGTTGTGGAAGTGTGAAAAAAAACTTGTGTTAATTAGGTATTTAGAGTGGTGATTTTTCTAATTTTTTTTCTTCAAAAACTGCCCGTTACTAGCCGTTTGAGGGGCCAAAAATGTATTTTTTTTGAAATTCAAACGTTACCTAGCCGTTGAGGGGCCAAAGTGTAGATTTTATATTTAATCGACATTGCTTAACGCTACATTGCAATGGCAACGCCCAGCCTTAATGCCAAAACACGGTGTAATAACGCGAGGTTAACATAGGCTACTTTTGCATAATGTCTAACCTTGCGTTGTTATACCTCTTGCTCTAACTGGTTGACTTTCCAAGTCAATTTATCAAAAGTAAAATCAACATATTAAACCCAATAGTATAATGTAAGCCATAGTGAAACGCTTAAAAGAAAGTTTATTAGAATTGCTAATTTTTTTAAAACCCAGTCCTAGTTCAAGTCTAACACCCAATTACAAAGTACACTTTCCCTAACCTATAAATAAATTTACTCCTAATATCCTGCAAACTCTATAAACTTCTTGTAAGCTTCATATTCCTCAGACAAATGACATGTGACGAAGCTTTTCCTAAGCTTGTTCCCTAACATCCTTTCCCATATTCTTCTCTAACCTGAAAAAGAATTGTCCAGCAATCGATGCGGCCAAATCATGCATCAGTGATCTTATGGCCGTTTGTACCTCCAAACCCATTTCTAAGTGTGGAAAACTAGAAGGGGGGGTTGAATAGTTTTGCCGATTTTAAGTTAGTTTCAAAAACTTTAGATTCGTTAATATGTGAGATCTTATGGATGCAGAGAAAGTATAGATCTAATGATAAAGCAAGTAAATAAGGTAAAGCAAAGGGATAGAGATGACACAACCGATTTATAGTGGTTCGGCTACAAGGACACCTTCCTCGCCCTACTCCACTCCCCGAGCCACCTACTCGAGAGTTCAAGCACTATGTCAACAAATTCCTTCACTTGGCTGAGAAGCCTTCACAACGTTGCTTACACCTTTTTCCGGTACAAAGCTAAATACCGAGTCCGTAACACGGTGGACCAAACCAACACGACTATTACACAACAAGTATGTGAAATATCAAATACAAGATCTTCGCTACAGAAATCTTGCGGAGTGACAAATCAATCAAGGACCCCTTGCTTGGATGACATGTAGAATGCTCGTGATCTCGCCTTAGAGAAGGACCTATATGAGAATCACAATAGAAAGAAAGAAGAACAACTCTCTAGATCAAGTGATCTACATGTTAGAAGAGAATGAGAGTGTTTGAGAGATTTAGTAAGAAGAGGGGTGAGTTAGAATGAAGAAATGGCTCTCTATTTATAGGCAAAATCTTCCACTGTTCCCCGGATCTCACGGATCCCTCCCACTTGGGATCCGTCTAGTGTAATCCTAGGGATCCGTGGGACGCTCCTCTTTGCCCATGGGTTTTTTGGTTATGGGTCATGGGTTATGGGTTGGTCCATGGGTTTTCCTTAGGTTCAATGTATCTAAAGTATACATTGTATCTAGCCAACTTGGGTATGGGTTATGATCCATGGGTTATGGTCCATGGGTTGTGGTTTTTACCCATCTTAATAAACTATTACAACAAATGATTAATTACAACATTTTTGTATTTAAATGGCTATATGTAAATGCTTTACAAAAATAACATGTATCCTTATAATTGTACTTAAGATAACATTATATTTGTTATCAACAAAACACAAAGAGATCGCAAAATATTAATAAACGTTTTTACGGTTTATTTGTATTAACAATCTCCCCCTTTTTGTTGATGACAAAACATAATGTTATGATGAGTAAAACTTAAGAATAGATGTAAGTTTTGAAAGCCCCTAAGTTTTACTTCTTCTCCCCCTTTTTGTCGAAACAAAAAGTTAACCCTTGGATGAAATAAAAGTGTGGAAAAATTAGTCCACGTATCGCTAACTCCCCTTTGACGGTAGCTCCCCCTAGTTTGGGGCGTCAAGTGAAGAAAAATAAAAAAAAAAATCCTACAAAGAGAAAGGTTAGTAACATGCTTATGTAATCTTGTGATTGACGAGAATCAAGATTGAGAGCCAAGGTATGTAAACAAGGCCTTGTAATAAAACAACAAAGTGTAGTGGTATTTATGCCACCTACAAGCATGTAAAAATAAGAACAAGACTTGTTCTTGAAAATGACTTCAAAAGAGAAAGTACTAAAAATAGAAAATAGTAGTAATGATTCCTTCCATGCTTGCATAAGGTTATGGATGGAGGTTTGGATGAGTAATGGTATTGATGCGATCAAGGATGAGGTTGAGTATGAATCGTATTTCTTCCCTAACTTCTATTGCAATTTCCCTAGTGGACTGGCAATGTTCACAATGTAAGTGATGTGGGTAATGAGTACGGAAGCCTTCCGGGTTGTTTTGATTTGTGAGTTGCGGAAGTTGTGGTGGAAAAATAGGAAAATGTGGATCAAAGTCCGGAATGATTGGAAGTGGTGGTGGAAAAGAACCTAGATGTTCTTGTAGTTTAATGGGAGCTAAAGGTGGTGATGTTTCAAGATCATTGAATATTGTGTTTGGAGAAGTTGGAGGTGTCAAAAAGGCTAATTCTTTTTGCTTTGGTTGGTGAGATCTTGTTGGAGTCGTAAGGAGTTCCAAAAGAGTAATTTTAGGTGGTGAGTGATTTGGTGATGAAGTTGGTGTACTAGTTGGTGATGAAGGAGGTGCTATAATGGAAGCAACTTGTGGTGAGTTAGTTGATGGTGATGAGCCATATGATGATGGTTTTCCTAAGCAACAAGATCGGATGTTAATCCGTGCGGATATCCTAGAGTTTGATTTTGGTATTTTGGAAGGTGGAAGTACAAAGGTTTGGGTTTCATGAAGATGATTGTTTGTACTAGGTGATTCATCTAAAGAGTTTGTGAATGACATGGTGTAGTTTGTTTGTGAAGATGAGATGAATTATGCAAGCATTTTGGGAGTTCTATATATAGAAAAACAAAGCATTGTAATGAATGCTTGACCCAAAATGTGGATTAAAATCTAATGATTAGATATGAATTTAAGGCATGTGATCATGAGAACACAAGCATTAAAGAACATACTCCAAAAATTGAAACAAAGATGGATTTTTCATCCAGAGTGAGAAAAATAGAAGGTAAAAATACCTTCTGTCTCAATGATCCCACGGATCCTTTCCTTGATGGATCCGTCCAGCATGAAGGCTGGGATCCTTGGATCTGGTGATTCAGGCAGCACAAAATTTTCCTTTTGGAAACATTTTTGCCTAGTGTGTGCCTATATGCAAACTATTTGGAGTTGCGGTTATCTCGACTCCTAAGAAGAAAAAGAAAAATAAACTAGAAGTGAAAAAGCATACTATTATGTGAGATAACTCGAAAACACCTATTTAGTAGTTTTGAGTACGTAGTTTAGTGTTGCCGATGCTCCTAATTCATTGTGGCTTAAATGAATGTACCCGAAAACACATATTAGTTATGTGTCCCCTTTAGCATTCAAAAGACATGAGATGCAATGAAAACGGGTTTTTACTTTGTATTAATAATGAAAAGGCGATTTGTCCTAGATGTGAGAAATTGCTTTTATGAAATTGATACGGGAAGGAGTATCATTTTAGAAAGCATTTTGAAAGACAAATGTTTTATCCTTTTGAAAGAAGGATGTGTATGTGACTCGTACTTATTTTGAAAGAAAATAAGAAAATTATAAGTGAAAAACTTATCTTGGGTTTTGAAAATTCCCGTATTGTTTGTGATTTGTGCGTGAAATAGAGATCCTAGACTCAGAAAGAAGAAGGCTAGTGTTTACATACCTTGTAGAGTCAAAAAGTAAGTTACGACGTTTGTTCCATGAGACCAAGACCAAGATGAAGTAGGTTGAATTGTTCCCGCTTTAACGGTTTGGTGAGGACGTCGGCTATGTTGTCTTCGGATGCTACCTTCTCAATAGAGATGTTTCCTTTTTGAACATTGTCTCTTAAGAAGTGATGACGAATCTCTATATGCTTTGTGCGAGAATGCAATACCGGATTCTTGCTTAAGTCGATGGCACATTTGTTGTCACATAGGATGCTTATGTCGCTTAGATGAATGTCGTAGTCAACTAACGCTTGTTTCATCCATAGTGCTTGTTGGCATGCTTTGCCGGCGGATACATATTCGGCTTCGGTTGTTGATATTGCTAGTGCCGTTTGTTTCTTAGAAAACCAAGATGTTAAACAACATCCCATGAAAGTACATACCCCACTTGTACTTTTTCTATCAACGTAATCACCTGCATGGTCAGAATCTGCATATACAATTGTTTCTACTCCCGTGCCCTTAGGATACCATAATCCTAATTGTGTTGTACCCTTAATGTATCTAAATATCCTTTTTAAGGCTTCTAGGTGTGATGTTTTAGGGTCTTCTTGAAACCTAGCACATAAGCAAACACTAAACATATTGTAGAATCCAAGATCCGGACTCAACTAGGGTATGAATAACATTGATTGATTGATGCACAGCGGAATGATAATAACACAATCAATATTACTAATAAGGTTTTCTTTATTGGTTAAAACAAAGAAACTAATAACTACTACTACTACTACTACGCTCTATGTGTTTGATCAGACTCTCATTGGAAGATGTCTGCTATGAAATAAAATGAAAAGGTGTCTGTAACCTAGACGCCTACCCTCTTTATATACTAGAGGGAGGTTACAAAAACCCTAATCTTAGCTTACTAGAAAAGCTAAGCTAACAATTACATACTAAGTCCTCATTGTTTCTTCTTTCTTCATTCTTGCTCATGGTGTTGTAATCTTCAACTCAGCAATTCCCAACAATCTTCCCCTAAACTGGAATTTGACTATGTTAAGTTCCAGTTTCCTAATATTACAAAACAACCTGTATGAAAAAACAATGCTAAAACATGTCATCACAAATAGTAAGTTGCATAGCAACAATCTTCTTCCCTTTTTTGCAAAAAGGGGTCTTGTGCAACTTGTAGACGCTTCCCCTTAAGTGATGCATGTAGATGGTAAGTATATAAACAATATGCTTCCCCTTAAAAATATACTAACCAGCTGCTTGAATCATGAACTCAGTAGCATAGATAATTTCTTCCTTCAGTGCGAAAAAGACATCATAAAATGTCTTTGAATAATTCTTATAGTCAATATATGTATGGCGATCACATGCAATGGCCGATAGTCTCAGTGAGCTCAGACGGATCAACCAGAAACCACTCAATGCTTATGATTATTCTATTTTAATAATTATATCATGAACTGTATGGTATCATATGCCCCCAAAATATTTGTAAAGAGCGTGTAACTATTCCAGTCAAGAATTATATCATGCACTGAATCTCCAAAACAAACTATACACATCATCATTGTTCAAAATCCAAGGGAGTCTTTGGACCTAAAATACTATATCAGCAGAAATCAACAAGCTGCAACAATGCTATCAGCAGAAACTGATCAGCAGAAATACCTTTTTTTTTTTTATTTTATTTTATTTTTTTTTTATTTTTTTACTAACAGCAGAATCCGAGCAGCAGGAACCGAAGCTAACAGTAAGAACCGATCAGCATCAATCAAATATCAGTAGGAACCGAGAACATAATCAGCAGGAACAAATAACTCTTGTATGAATCGATAATATGCACTATCCCATCAAATAAACATGGGACCAGTACAAAGAATCACTTGCGTATGTTCTGTAGGACCACTAATATAAATAATTAAAGAGCAAGAAATTCCAAACGACAGCCATGAGAGAGTGTTTTGTCTTTGGTGTTCCACGTGAACAATACACAATAATAAGAAATCAGTAGCAACACTCTAATTGACCAGTAGGAATGAGGTACCAGAGATAAGCATGCGTGTGCAGTCAAACAGTAGCCAATAAGCCCCACCTTGAATGTGGTACAATCACGTGAAAGTAAAAGCATAACTTATGAACCGCAATTTATTTGCAAATACCTAGCCCCACTTGAACCATCAATACTTGCGCCCAATAGTCACTGAGTATGCAAATATTCATGCGCTTGTAGGTCCAAATAGCCATGTGATCATCTATTTGTGAAGTCATCTAAATGAATCACGGGCAAGTTCTTTAAATGCCTTAGTTGCCCAACTAATTTACCCCAAATGCCCTACTTTTTTTTCACTTCCCTTAATGCCCCATGGGCAACTCTATCATATATTTGGGCCCACTTTGTACTTACATAGTACAAATGTAAGAGTTGGTATGTTGGGCAACTTTGACCTACTATATTGGGCAACTGACATTTTTTGTCTTTTACTGAAAAAGCAAAGTACTTATTTTTTATTTTTTAAATACATATAACTTGGGCAACTTGGTCTCACACATATGTACTTTTGGGAAACTCTCTATAAATACCACTTTATTACATACAAATACACATTTAATAAACCAAATTATACCTCCCAATTTTTTTTTATTATCCTAATACACATATTTTCTTAAATACAAAACACAAAATACCCAAATCTTCCCACACACAGTTGACTGCTTCTACCACACACACCTTCCCTCTCAAACGCAAACATTCATTCTGCAACTTGAAACAGATCTCCTTCCCTCTCAAACTCAAGAACTCAAAGCCCTAATCCTACTGCCTCATTCTGCTTCCACATCAAATCAATGGTTCTTCTTCTCTACATTTGCAAAACTGAAGCCCTAATCCAACTGCTCTTCTTCGTACAATTAAATAAATCCCACGCATATTTGTACAATCAATCGCTGTTCTTCCACATCTCAAGAATCCAACGACGAAAATGTTTGATGCAAAGCTAACGGTGAGATCTAGATTAGAACATATTGCTACAATTAAAGGTGCATTGAATGTGAATAGAACCAAATTGTTTAGAGACACTGTGTTTAGGCCTTGGTTTGATTTTCCTAAATATTCCACTGACCACCACTTATATAATTATTTATATCAAAATGCAGTTGAGGTGTCTAAAGTTAGTGATTGTTGTCCACCTCTAACTTTTGTACTAGGTGATAATGTTTTTGATTTTGGCCGTGAACAATTTAGCCTTCTAACTGGGTTTCGTTTAGGACCCGTAGATAAAAGAGAAAGTGACCACGGCCATGTTGTTAAGGGTTTAGCAGATAGTCCTTTTTTTGATTGGTTGTTTCCCGATAAAAAAAGAATTAAGAACAAAAAAGTTAAGGGTGATGACCTTTTGGCGTTGGTGAAGTCGGGGGAAAGGTGGGATTCATTATCCGATGAAGATGCTGTGAGGGTTGCTTTGCTGGTGATTGCAACATTTGTATTTATTGGTCGGGAAGGAAGGTTTAATGTTCCTGACCATTTGCTAAAGAATGTTGAGGATTTTGTTTATGGAATGAGTATCCATGGGGTGAATACATGTGGGCTCATCTGTATAAAAGAACGGTGAATGTTGTTCCTAGGCATCTCGAGGCGTAATCAAAGAAGCCCGTACCAAAAGATCCAAAAAAAGAACAAACATACACTCTGTATGGATTTACATGGGTGTTGAAGGTTAGATTTTACTTGTAACATACATTATTTGTGCTTGTATATATTCCGATGGTTAATCTAAATAATGTGTTATATGTTAAATTTGAGAAACATAGATTAGCGAATAGTCATTCGGCATTGCATTGTTTCGATAGGCATTGTCATTGTTCCTTAGGCATTGGCTTTGTTCCCTAGGCATTGTTCTGTAGTCATTGTTCCTTAGGCATTGTAAGGCTTGGTGTATATTTAAGGATGTTATGGTTGATGGTTTCGCACTAGATAAATACATAGAAACGATTTGTAAACGGTTGGTTCAAACCACTGCCAATGTCGCTTCATCCACTGCTAGTTCAGAAGAAACCACTGCTGCAACTACATGTTATGTAATTGTATCCCCTGTTACTACAGATACACCCACTGCTATCCTAACCACTGCAGCCATAATCACAACCACTATAATCAAAACCACTAAGTCTTAATACGTTGTATTTGTTTTTTTAGATTTGGATAATGGAGAAATTCCCTAACAGCTCCCAGTTTTGGACCAAAGACCCAGAGAAGATCCCACGTTGTCTAGCATGGTCAAAAGTAAAAAGCTTTGAAAAAAAGCATTACACTATTTTATTTGATCCGGTAAGTAAAAACTCAAAATTAGTTAAGTGTTGTATGTTTTTATTGCATTTAGCATATCAGGTTATCTCCTTTGTTATGGAGGCTGGCAGACCATTACAGAAGATTGTACCAACAAATGCCGAAATGAGTTGTCCGTGGTACATTCGAAGTCCATCCGTGGACTTGATTCCCAACTTGTTGAAAGAAGAGAAGAGTTACGACCAACCGATGGTGGAAGAAGAGGAATCTATGGCCGATGGGGATGTATGTGGTGGAATTGAAGCCGATTTAAATGTTCCTTTCTGCGTGATGCCGATGAAGCTGTACAGAAGGTCAAACGCCTAGGTCAATGACAAAGTCAAGAAGAAGAGATTTTTGCTGGGTTTGGTGAAATGTTGAAGGTGAATGAGCATGAGAAGCTTGAAGATGTTGTAGTCGGTAATGTTGAGGTTCCAGATGGGAACAAATGTGACAAAGCGGAAGCGTCACATAACTTGGATAAAGATGACATTCTAGCCGAGCTTGTGTCCATTAAGTCCAGGGTTGGTAGTATCGAAGAACGTGTAGGAGACGTTGGTGTATCACATATGTTAAGTGAGATACGCAGCGTTAAAAAGAGAATTGGGGTAATTGAGAAAGTTTTAGGAATAAAGTCACAAGATGATGTTGGTGAGAATAAGGTAACAAGTCATATTTGAAATTTTTTACTTCACTATGTACAAAATGGTCTATTTGACGAAAGTACGCTCACTTTTTTACGTTGAGAGTGTTGATGCCAACAAACCGCTGGCTACTTCGATGCACACACCCCCATCAGATCAATGTAGGATCCGGCGAGAAGCGAAGCTGCTTTATAATACGGATTCCAAGGAGTTTACCGAACTATGACGCAAGTTGTGAAAGCCGCTTTATCGGAAGTCCTGAAGATGCTCATCATTCCAACAATTTTATGCAGGTGGATAACAAATTTGACTGTGCCGCCTTACCGAATTTGAATGATGCATTCTCAGACATTGCTTATGATGGGTTTGATCCAACTCCTGTTGACGTACGTATATATATAGTGTTTTATTTTTCCCTTGTTTTACTTTTTCTATTTCAATATAAAACACACATACCCTTTATTTAATCTTTATCTAGGAATCGATGGATATGAATGGTGCGGAAAAAGAAATTGACCGGGAGAAGGGTAAGGAAATGGTTGTGTGGCGGCCATCTATTTGGTTTGGATGGTTTGTGCAGTGGACTCTTAAAGTGTTAAAACCGCCTATGGAGGAGGGGGATTCACAAGTAGAAAACGTTTATGATCCGGCTGGGGAAGGGGCTACACAAGTAGACAAAGTGGATATGGAGGTTGACGAAACGGCTAGGGAAGGGGCTGATACACAACCTGTTGAAGTGATTTGCCTTGATTATGAGGATGGGCAGGATGTTGTCAAGGTACATTTATTTATCTTATCATTTGTTATGAAGAATGCATGCATAATAATAGTACAATCCCTTAAGACATGAGAAACATAACTTGAGCAAAGACATTATTAGCAACTACATCACTTTTACAAACTAGGAAATATCATTTAGCTTCTTTTTCCTTTTTTCGTTGGATCATCATTACACTTGCGCAATATGGTTGACTTGCCTGTTAGGGTCTCATTCGTTTTTAGTTGCTTTGGAACATTAGTGTTACGGCTACTAGGACCCACATGTTGCGGATTGGTTCCCAACATTAGTGATTGCTTAGAGTTACCATTGCCAGTTGGTTCTATAACTTCTTCTTGTTCGATACCGTATATCTCTCTTCTTAGGTCTTCTAGCACTTCAGCTGGTAAACGGTAACTAGCTTCAGCATTTGGTCCATATAATTCATATATCTCAGGAAATATTACCTCTCTTGCTATCTTTATTGACCACTCCCTTTCATCGTGATTTTTCTCAAACCTAACTCTTTTAGAACTCGACATAATTCAATTAATGTGATGAAAATATGGTTATGAAACTGAAAATAATAAGGAGCAAATATGTTGAACAATTAGATCATGGTTTCACTATTAAATAGACACCACATGCTAAGTCACATGTAAACAGTTAAAACATACATAGTCAACTTTGCAGATGATTTACTTTTGAAAATAATAAAGGGCCCTCAACAAACAGTCATGATTTGTTGTACATGTCCTTAAAATTTTCAATCACATGCTAATTGATGATTAGAAATATTTTATGCCGTAGAATATCACATTTCCACTTTACTTCAGTTGAGTAAAAGATGAATCGTTTTTGTTATTTAGGCTGCAAATATTAGATTAGTTTTCAACTCGCTTAAACGAAAGAGGAAGCCACTGAGATATTGCACCTCACTCTATACTACTCCACCAGCCACTACTCCAAAGAGAAGGCGTTCATCACGGATTAATTGTCAAAACCCATCCCCTCCTAACGCTCCAGATTTTGATGATACATTGGAACCATTTGTGGAGGTATGTGAGTGTGGAAACTTATATGTCTCTAACTTTTTAATACAAACATTCACTAAAAGAGGTTATTTGTTCTAATTCAAATCTGTCGAGAACTAGAACGGGAAGAAAAAACAAAAAGGTAATCGTGCCTGTTCCATTCAAAATATTTTGAATGAGAATAATGGTACTAGGTTTATTTTCCCATGGGGCAATGAAGACACTATTGCCGATCACGGTTTTGGGAGGTTTATTGGAAACGTGATAACAAAGATGGATGGTGAGGGACGAGGTGCGAGTAAAATCGTTGTTAGTTTTGTACCATAAATGTTTCTTTGTGTTTCCCACTTGTTTTTAATAATGTGCCCAAATGTATAAACAAAGACCTTGACCTATGGGTAGATTTGATGTGCAATTCCGACCATCAGATGTCGACCGGGTTATGGTGGGTCCATTTTTCACCACAAGTCATTAATGACTTCGTACACAAGCTATTGGGCAAATGGTGTAAAGTACCCCGTGTCTTGGGGTGATGTCGAAAGGTGTTTATATCTTTCCATATAAAATTACGTGATAGTATTGTGGTTTTACTAGATTCTTACATCGGTGCGTTGTGCCGATGTCGTAAATGATGTAGGTACTATTTCCAATAAACAACCCGACAAGCACCGGGCGTAGGAGAGCTGCATCGCTACGGGTTTTTTGACATTGTATGATTCACTGCCAAAGTTTACAAAGTAAGACTTTGGTGGAAGGATACCATGCCCGCAAAATTTCAATATTGGTGCCAAAATTACTAGACTAAACGGGAGTGTTTTCAAAGAAAAGGCATAGATATCAATACTTATCAGATTAGCTTTCAAAAATGTCATGATGTCCCTAACCAAGCAGGTCAATACGGTGACTGCGGAATATGGGCTTGCATTAACCTATATAGGCTGAGTCATAACATGCCATTAAAGTCTGACGATCCTGCAGAAATAGCTCTTGCCTATCGCGAAAGAATGTTTGAGTACCTATGGAAATACAAAGTTGAGTATGCTGGTCATTGACTGTATTTATTACTAGTTGTGGTATCGTCAACTCTCATTGACTATGTATGTATATAATCGAACGTAAAGGTGTTAGATCATTTGCTGCCCTTTAATTTCAAGTAGGTTATATTGTTTCTATCATGGGCATATGTACTTTGGTCATTCATTGTGTATGTATAAACAATTGTAGTAAGCATCAATGATAAATCAGTAATCTCCAATATGTTTTGTGAAAGTTTGTAAATATTTTTAGTTGATATTAGTATTGCTTCATTGTATGATAATAATCACTAACCTAAACTAAATATTAGCTGTGGTTTCATCTTAGTATCCGTGGTTCAATCCTACTAGCCGTGGTTTCAACAATTCTTCTAGCCGTGGTTTCATCCTACTAGCCGTGGTTTCAACAATTCTTCTAGCCGTGGTTTCATCAATGATTCTAGCCGTGGTTTCACCAATGATTCTAGCCGTGGTTTCACCCAGCAGCCTCCTCAGCCTTCTTATTAGATATACTTGCCATTCTACTTAACATTCCTTGAGACTTTTATGGCCATAGGACCTTGTACACCAGCAATCTTTTGAATCTTCAAGAGCAATTGATCTATCATTGGATTTGTTGATATGGTTCTTTGTACCACAAGCTTTGCTTCCAACATTTTCCTGGCAACGTGTTGGACAATGGATAGTGTTTATCAATAAACATGAAAAACTTATCCTTAGTAGATTATACAACATGTACTCGAATGCCGATAAAGCATCCATTCAACAACATCAAAATCTTTCCAAAATTTGTCCACTGGATTAGGTTGACACATTTTTTCAATGATGTCTACAAAACCTTGCTAATTCTCCAGTTGGCCCATGCTTTCCATATCTAAAATCCATGACTTTCCATAACTGTTCCAAATCCTCTTTAGATAGAAAGAACAACAAGCTTCCAAAATCTAAGTATGTACTTCAGCATCCATTGCATCTTGTTATTTCAATCACTTCTACCATTTTCGTGATTATTTTCCAATCATTAACTGGATGAGTTGCGCTTAGTGGTGTAGGATTAATCGGCTCTTGTCTATCACTCACCATAACATACACATCCATTCTTTCTTTCCTCTCCATCTCTTCATCCAATTTTCGTTTCTTAGAACTCACATCCTCCAGAATTCTCCTTTCGCTTTTTGCTTCTTTATCCACTCAGATTCTTTCTCGAATTCATAGGATTGAAAATCATCATTCATTTTATCCAACGCTCATACATATCTTCAATCTCTTCGACGCATTTTTACAAATCCTTGCCTTTGCACATGTCCATGTGTCTGAGAATCTTGATCATTGCATTTCTCATTTGAGCCTTAGTTGGAGGTTTATTATTCTTACTATTATATTCTACGACAGTTCTTCCTTTGCATTTGTCTCGCCCTCTGCAGCCGAACCTTAGCCCTTGATGGAATGTCTAATAGTGCCAATGCTTCAGTACTCCATTCCAACTTTAGCATTTCAGACGCTTGAAGTAAAGGTTGTTCCTTGTTCCACCGTTCAATCAGTGTTAGGTCACAAGGTTTACCACACAAGCTTATATGAAAGATAGAGAGGCGATTGAACAAGTATCCAAACACACACACACGATATAGAGTATACGGTTATGCGTAGAGAGTGAGTGAAAAGAAAAACTTGAACAACCAACCTTCAAATGAAGGTTTAAAAGGGGTATTTATAGGAGGGAAGCTAGGGCAACACACCTAGTTCCCTTCCTTTCCTTATTGGGCTAGGCCTAGGCTTATGGGCCTTCTACATAAGCCTAGGCTTAATAACAAACATAAAGGCCATAATAAGCTAACTATTACATATGAGTAACTAACACTTGAATAAGGTTTAGAGTGATTCCAACAATCTATCCCTCAAGTGTTATTACATATGAGTAACAAACACTCAAGTGTTGGTGATGAAAACGGGAAAGCGTTGATGTAATAGAAGCTTTTACGTCTTCTGACATTCTTCTTTCTTGTGAGAAGAATTGCCTTGATTTAAACAATCTCCCCAGTGTAGAGATATAGTTTATTTTGAACGGTTATGCTTTTGACGCATCATTAAATTTTGTTCGTTGATCATTGTTCGTTGTGATGAAAGTGATAGTATGTTGTTGTTGTCAGCATCAAGTCTGCCTCAGGTCTGCTTCGCTGCTACAGTGTCTCCACGTCGTTCTTCAACATGCTCACACGCCTCTTTGACGCTGGAATTCAGACTGATGGAGTTCTTTAAGTCTTTAACTTTGTAGATTCTCTGTATTGACGAAGAATCATTCTGCCTGTTGTGTTGCTTTTGGATAGAACTTCCATTAGTGATGATGTTGGCGTGAGCATGAGAAGAATCTGCCTGATCATTCCGCTCCAGAGCTTCCATAAGAAGAAAACATTTAAACGGTTAATAATAAGCGGATTCCGGCACTTACAAGTTTGAACTTCGAGAGTGTTAATAGCATAGTGTGAAAACACAACTCTAGTTCTTACAAAGGCCGTTCCTGAATCGGAGTCCCACAAGTGAGATAACACGATACCGAAGTACACCACTATTCAGATGAGTCGCCGAGGTACACCGAAGCATCACCTCACAACTGTAGACCGTTTGAGACCACTAAGCGCAATCCACGGGAGTTGCCGGCGACCTGCCGTCAGGGTGTTTAATGTTGACCATGGCAGGAGTTTCCATTCAATCACTGAGGATCACAAATGTGAACCTCTCATAAATGTTCTCGACAGATTGCTAAGATCTGTGAAGGACTCGATATGAACCACTGATAACCTTATTTGTTGATCATCAAGTGATTAAATGTCAAGTGTACCTAAGAGATCTTTTGATGAATCTCGTGGCTCTAGACTCAATAGTGCGATTTGGTTTTCCTGAGCTGAGACTAGGGAGAGGGTCTCCTTCTTCAATACCAGCAATCTCTAAGAGAAAGCCGATAGTTTACGTAGGGTTCCCAGTGAGAATGAAACAAGCTTCTGTTAAGAGAAACTTGAGTGGATAAGAAGGTTTAGTGCATGCGTCACTGGGTCCATGACGACTTTTAATCTTCAATACCGGCGTCACAAAGTGACAACCAGTAGCATATGAATTGAACCCGGTGTCGCCCCTAAGTTGAATAACTGGGGCTATTTCTTTTCAGCTTTTTCTTTGCATTTCTTTTTAATTCTTCAACTCCTTCTTTCTCCGATTCTCATTTTCTCCTTTTTTATAATCATACCTAAGGACTTCTAAATACTAACTATTTGTGGTGTCCTTGGGTAGATCCCTCCGGCTCTGGCGGATCAGAGGACGGTTATTCCTAACCTTAGTCACCTTATAACTCCATGACTAACCTATGTTGCCATAAAAACCCCTGATGTGAAAAATCTCTCTCACATGTTTATGAATGAAAACATTTTAGTACCACTGTTGAGATAAGATTTTGCATAAATACTCCCCTCCACATGTGCTTAATAGTTTTAACGGTTAAAATGCACAGTGAGGAAAGAGCGCGCACTTTTTGAATTGATTAACTCAAGATAGACATTTCCCCCGAGACACATTACGTGGCATAGTTAAAGAGTTGCATTGTCAGCTTTTGGGTGACAACTGGCTCTAGTAACTACCTTGAAGGTGTAGCAATCCTCGAAGGTCGTCAAACCCGTCGAGTTCATGTTTCAAGAGTTTCTCGATGGTACATTCTACTCAGACTAGTCCTTTGCGAGACCGCTTTACATCACTAGCGAACTAGCTTGAAATTATTACCCGTCCCAGACAAGTCTTTTGAGTTACTAACAGTTAAGCATCGTCAATTCGTTGGTTAAGTCTGAAGCACACCGATTCATTTGCATTTTACACAACATATTTCTTATCACACATTTTCTCCCCTCAAAAATGGCATATTAAAGTGTTATTTTTGAAACGTTTGAGAATAAATATGACCATTCGAGTGTTGCGGGAAGAATGACCACTGAGAACAATTTTTGAACAAAGTTTTGATTCAAGTACTCCCCCTCAACGAGTGATATAAACGGTTGAGGTTTTGAAAATCATAAGGGAAAGTACTTGTTCTTTTGAGCAAAACCTTGAAAAGTGAAAGGTTTGATAGGTTTTACTTAAAAGTAAGAAGCTTTCGCTCCTTTTATAAGGATTGTGGCACTGAAGCGTACCACGGGATCCTTTATTTACAAGTACGGGTTGTACACTGTAATGTGTGCACAAGCCATAGACATAATTAATCAAACATCCAAAATGATATGAAGAAAACAAATCAAGGGGTACCAGGAAGTGCAGTGATGTTCCCAGGAGTGTGCACAGGGCTTGGAATCCGGTTATGTTTTTCTCTGGGTCGACCCACCGACATAACTCTCCAATCGTCTGAACTGATCCCGTCAAAACAACCGTTCATCAATCATTGTGATGATTCGTCTCACATCCCTCCTTTCCTGAGAATTCCAGCGCTTAGGAGACCCAATTTTCTGGCGTATATCCTTCAACCTGTATGCCAATCCATCCCTAACCAGCTTCAAAGTATGATCCCCGAACTTGTGGAGTTCACTACACGCCATTAAGCAGTTTCTTTGAAGTTCACTACGGTAAACAACGCCAAAAGGTTTGCTGATGAGTGTATATTGAGATAGCCGTTGATATCGGGAGATCAAGCTTTGGAGGTGTGAAGTTGACACGCGTCTGATAAGATTCAACAGCCACCTGGAGATCTTCTACACGTTCCTTGATGACAATCCGTCTTATGAAGATGAGAAGTGACTTGATAAATTCACGTTGTACTGCAGTTGAGAATTGTCTCATGCGACCCTGTACCTTGGCAAGGTACATGTCTTCGATGTCATTGAGAGACAAATTCTCAAAGTCCGCCTCAGAGAAAGCATAGTCCCGTTCATCTTGTCGTTTGACTACGATCTTCTTTAGGAATGTGTAGTCCCACTTAGACGAAAGTTCAACGTGTATGATGGCAACGATATCTTTAGAACTATGCACAGCATGTTGAGACTTCTGAACCGGACAGCTTCTATAGTAGATTCGTCGGCGTTCTGGCCAGTGATGAATCCCATACAATGCATCTCGGCGATGCCTCCACTGTGTTAGAGTACAAGTGATTGGCACGTTCCTCAATGGCTATGCAGTTTGAGTAGACAACTGCTGGAATGGAAGTGTCAACGACGTAGCATATTTTCTTGAATCATCGTCACCGTGTAGAAGAAAATCCAGTTCTTTGTTGAAGAAGTATCTGAAAGGAATCCTTGGTTCAACTATTTGTCCAAGTGTTGGTAGAGGTTTGGTCCAATCGGTGTAGTATGGAGGGTTGTCCCTTTGTGTGAAGTCAATGTTTGCTTCCGGGTGGAGCCAATCCATTTTGTTAGACATAGCTCGAGCAATGTTTTCAAGGTGATATTCGACCTCGAGGGCACTTTCAGTCAGAGCTTTTAGAAGTTGAAAAGCTTCATTTTTGATTCGCTTCAGCTCAGATTTCGTCATTTTCTTCACATGGAACTTTTCTTGCAGAATTTTGCATGCTCCAATGTAGAACCGTCTACCAAATTCTGACCTTCTTCAGGGTAGGGAGTGTTGTTAACAAGATTAGAAAACCATTCAAATTCCTCTGTTTTATCGTCATCTAGCCATGATACGACGTCAGTTTGAGGCGTCTTCTTCTTCTTCTTTTCGAAGGCCTAGATGATGATTCTGGTTTCTGAACTTGTTTGGGAGAGGTGGTTTGTTGTAGGGGCTCAAGGACCTCTTCATCGTCACCACCCGTATACTCAAAGTGATCATCGGTTTTCTGAGTCGGGTGGTAACTCGGAATCGTCCTGAGTTTTTTCAGTAGAAGAACGAGGAGGAGATTTTTGTTGAACAGGAGCCCGTTGTGGAGGAGGTTGCATCAAAAAGATTCACCAGCTGATTCTGACGTTTAGGTGCAGAGACTTTATCCTTATCCTTGTCTCATCGCTCTCTAGGACGTTTATACTTTTCAGCTTCAAATCTACAAGCTTCTTGAAGTTGGTAGTCCAGCAATGCTTGAAAACACTTTTCCTTCATCAAAAGTAAATGTCCCAGATCGTGCGACATTTTGTGACAAGCTTGGCCGCCAATTCATTATCCGAGAAAACAACCGGATCGGTTGGATTGATTGTGACGGTTAAGGGCGTTGATCGAATAGTTTGCTTGGCGATCTGCATGAGATTGGGATAAAGTTGTTTGGTGAACAACTCCTTTGTGACTTTAGGAACGTACTCTTAAGTACTTTTTCGTGTAGCCTTCGATCATACGTTCAGTTCCTCTTGACGGTTTCATGAATTCCTGAACAAACTTCCTTTCTCCTTTTATCTTTTCATGCTCGTCATACATATTCTGTGGTGATCAGCAAGAAATTTAGCTTTTTGTTGAGCACGTTTTTCATTCTGACTTGTTTGACAGCTTTGGTAATCCGTTCATGAGCTTGAGAAATCCAAGATTTAGATGGTTTCTTCCCGGATTTGGATGATGATTTGGTTGACTTCTTTGATGGTGGTGGCGAGGAGTGAAAGAGAATCTGATGATGAAGAGATATGAGGAGACTGGATCCTTCGAGGTTCAGAGGTTTCTTCCTTTGATCGCGCAAGACTATCTAGAAGAAACGTATCATAATCCACATCTTGATCTTTTCGGACCTTCTCAGTTTTCGGTTCTCGAACTCATATTCGATAGTATCCTCCACAAGCATTTGTTGTTGCATAAGAGTGGTGGCACCAGCTCCCTTATCGGGTTGATTAACCGCATCAGGAGATGGTTCGGAGTGGGCAGCACCACTTGATCCTCCGGGACCACCCATTTGGTCTTTAGCAAATTCTTCAGGTTTTTGAAGGCGTCTAACGATATTAAACTTCTTCCTGTATGATATATCCAGTTGCTCTTCTTCTTGATCTGAAGCTTTCATCATACGTACAAGTACAGGAGTCTTTCCTTTTCTTTATGCTGGTGGACTTGGAGGTTTAGCTGCTGAAGGAGGTGTTACGGTTGCAGATTTCGAGTAGGTAATCTCTTCATCTGTGTCAGTACCTTCAGAGCTTTCGTCCACAAGCATTCTTGCGGTTCGTTTGGGAATAGGTTCAGCTTCCTTTACGGAACAATCCTTTTACAGAGGATTCCTTTGGGAAGCTTCCTATAAAGATCTGTACTTGTAACACTTCCAGCACAGCCTTTTCTGGTCCTCCGAATAGGTGTACCAGAAGATTTTTCATCAAGATGACCAACTTTGCCTTCTTTTATGGCTAACCGATACCTTTTGTAGGTTTCAAGCTTTTTGATTTCGGAATTCAGAAGGTGATCAGGTAATACCGTACCCTGATGAGTGTCTAAATACTCATCATTTTTGTATAATCTAAACTGCAAAATCATCTGAAAACTCTCAGAAACACATCAAAATGATCAAAATATCACAAATCAGTGTTTTATGTGTTTTAAATGCAAAATATCAAAATCAGATGAAAAATGATTCAAGTTTGCAAAATTGGCGTTTAGTCCCCAAGTTTTAAAATTTGTCAAATCTAGTCCCTAGAATTCAAAAATGTGAAGTTTTGTCATTCAAGGTCCCTAAAATATTCTAAGTTGTCAAAATGATCCTTGAATGATTCTTTGGTCAAATGGCGGAAAAGGTCCTTAAACTTTGAAAAATTGCAAAATTAGTCCTTGGATGTTTTAAAATGGAATTTTATGCAAAAGTTATCCTTGTACTATCAAAGTTTGTCAAATTTGGTCCTTATGATATCTTTGGAAAGCTACATTTTCATCCTCATGTTGGCAGATTTGCAAAATTGGTCCTTGGGTTAATAAACTACACCAAACGGATCCTTTTAATAAACACAAGCCCAAACCCAACCTTTGGCCCAAACCCGACCCCGTTTAATATTAACCCTCGGTCAAAAAGGGTCAAACCCCGCCCAAAACCACTTCCACTGTAGCTTCCCTCTCCCACCACTGTAACACCAAAACCAGGCATGGTTTTCCAACCTTTTCAACCCCCTCTCCATACTTTGTTCCCTCTACCTCCTCTAAACTCCAAAACCTTTAATTGATTGAAACCCACCCTCATTAATGATCAAAACCTGCTTTGAAGAAATTGGCGCCAAAAACACAAGTGTATGGTTCTGATGAATTAGAGTGATCCAAGGGCTCAGATTTGGTGGGAAACAATCAGAGGACATCTAGAAGTCACAAAAGTCTATAAAGGAAGGATGGGATGCAATGTATATGAATATCTAGTGTAATTTAAATTTTCCTTAGTCGTTTTCTTTAATCTAAGTTTTACAGTGTATGTTTTCAATTCCAAGTACTTTGTTTAAGTCTCTCAAGTGTATTTGAATTTTTTTTAATGATCAATTTCAGTGTTTAAATTCTTAGATAATTTTCAAATACACTTGAGAGACTATCCACTACGCAAGCAAAACTATGACTGTGCAAGCTTGTAAGCTTGTAAAACTGCTTATTTAATTAATAAGTTCCCGAACATCAGATTTAAAACTTGCCTTTGTGTCACTTGTGATTTGGTGTACCTTTTTCAAAGAAGCCATTTCATTTGTGATTATTGGTTAAGTTCACTTGTCATTTTGCCTCATTTGTTTTGAAAATTGATTTTTATACTTAGTGCATGCACTCGTTCTCCAGTTCTACAAGTCCACTTTCAGACTTGGAAAGATTCCTCGTAGACGAGGACGCTCGCTTCCTTCAGCCGCGGATGAGGAACGTCTACCACAACCACCACCTGTCGTAATGGCAGAAGCTCCATGAACGAGCTCTCCAAGCACCCATCGAGGGTTACGGAGATGTTATTGTTGTTCCAGCAATCGTGGCTGAACTTTCGAGCTCAAAACCGGTTGCTTATCTAGTAACCCAAAGCCAATTCTATGGTTTTGAGCGGGATGATCCTCATGCACACATTCGAGGGTTTAACAAGATTGCATCTACCATCAAATACAAGAATGTCCCACATGAAGCTATCAAGCTTCTTCTGTTCCCATTTTCTCTGAGGGACAAGCCCGGCATTGGCTTGAGAAACAACCCCCTCGTTCTATTGAGACATGGGAAGATCTTGTCACTAAGTTCGTTAACGAATTCTATCCTCCATCCCGAACCACAAGTCTTAAGAATGAGATAATGAAATTTTCTCAGAGATTGGATGAATCATTCGGGGAGGCATGGGATCGTTACAAAGAGTTGCTTCGCAAGTGTCCGCATCACCGTTTTACCGAGTTAATGCAAATGGATACTTTCTACAATGGTCTCAATCAGACCAATCAAGACTCTTTGAATGCCTCCGCGGGAGGTAATTTCCTGCAAAACACAAAAGGGGCCTTGCAGATCATGAGAACAAATCTCAGGTCCGCCCTTTTCCGAAAGCAAAGACATATCAGTCTCATGCTGGACCTTCTTCTTCTTCATCTCCCGTGAGTATATCTAGCACCGATGCTAAGATTGACAAACTCACAGATATTGTTCAGGCTTTGGTTCTTGCCAACCAAGAAAGTGGCCTTCACTCCACACCAACACATGCTGAAGTGAAAAAGTCGAGAGTTGTGTTACTTGTGGTGGTCCTCATGCT
>OU343217.1:63472570-63569000 GCA_910596185.1 Chrysanthemum makinoi | reverse complement strand
AATCCTAAGAAGAAAAAACTAGAAGTGCTAAACTATGACCATCCTAATTTGATGGTGGATGAGAAAGTGCGTTGAGGCGCTCAAGGATATGATTGAGTGTTAGATATTGGATTTCATAAATACATAACAAACAATAATATGGGTCGAATTGTTTAGAGGTTTTAGAGAGAGAAAGTGGGAGCCTTTCTAGAGAGAGAAAGTGAAAGAAAACATAGAAGGTTAGATTAAGATGAATGAAAGGTCCAACCCTCTACCTTGGGAGGTAGAGGGTATTTATAGTTACAAACTAAACATCCTCCTTCGGACTGTGGATCAGGCATACAGTGGGTAAAGACCCGTCCTTCCTCCACGGTGTTACTCTAAACTAAATAACTAACTAATAAAACAGTAAAGAACGATATGTCTACGAGCTAACTTATGCTAGATTATATTTGGGGTGACCGCTACTTCACTATGGAATTTTCTAATTCCTAACAATCTCCCCCTAAGGGAGGTCACCCTATGTTTTACATTTTGAATCCTAGCATTCTATTTAATCTTCAGTCTTGAGCTCGTAGACTTGAATTCTTCAACTTCTGCATCTTTGTGCTTTAGCAGTGACTCTTCATAGTCCGAGTGGTTTGTACTTTCGGTGGAGGCCTTTAACTGATCCACATCTTTGATGATCTTCGAGCTTTCATTGAGATCATCACCACAGAAAATCTCTGGATCACCCTTTATTGTGTTGCCATCATGTGAAGTTGTGACTTTCGGACCGACATGCTCACACTTTTGAATCATGACATCTTTCCATCAGAGTAGCGGAAGCCTTACGGGTTCATGATATTTGCAGCAGCGAAGCAGAAGCATAGTATGAAATATCGAGCCGGTTATGTAGATATGCACCAGTCATGATTTCTTCAAAGTAAGTGTGGATGCTGTGAGCATGCGGCTTTGGATTGACCTCTCAATTCTGATCAGCTGCAACCGTCCAAATGTACCTGCAAAACAACAGTTAGCAATAAAACACACGAAAGTGTCTTTGATCACTTTCGTCGAATTGAGGTACACGCCCACGGTTCCCGCTTGATCAGTACAAGTAATCGCCTGTGATCGGTAGGATTCCTAAGACTCTCCTTGACAGGGTTTCGCAGCTGCTCTAGCTGTTCTCAAACCGGAACGTCTCAAAGAAGACAACACGGAGTGAGTGAACCAGCAAATTGAGATTCACTGATTGATGAAAAATGATTTGAAAAACAATCGCGTATTGCTTGAAGAAAGAGTTTTGCAATACGACGAAGGTTTTATGAGAAAGATCAATTTTCAATCAAAATACTTTTTGTATTAGAGAATGAGTACTCATTCGACGTGCTAGAGAAAAGAAGAGATTCACACATCGAACGGTTTTTCCAAAAGTATTCGTCAATTCCAATCCTGGACCAAGGTTGATTCAAGAGTGAATCGCCCCATTGTTTCTATCCAGTTGTCACATGGTTGATCTATAGAATAGATCTCACATGCCACCTACCAGGAGCTTGTTTGATGTTGGCTCCAGAAGGCTTTCCATCTTCATTGTGAATATGTATGCATATCACTCGGATGTTCTGGCAATACCACAAAGATAATGCGTAGGACTCTTAATATATACTTACTTTCCACATTGTGTGAAACAGCAAGTCTTCAAGAATTTAGTGTCCTAAAGAGATATTGTGGATGATCTCTTGGCTCTAGACTCAATCGTGCACATTTGGTTCCTATACCGGAGACTAGGGAGAGGGTCTCCTTCTTCAATATCAACAATCTCTAAGAGAAAGTCGATAGATAATGTCGGTTCCCCGTGAGAATGAAACAAGCCCTTTTAAGAGGAACTTGAGTAGTTTGGGAAGTTTAGAGCAGTGCGTCACTGGGTTCATGACGTCTTGTCTTCAATACCGGAGTTACCTAAGTAACCACCAGTAGCATATGTATTGAACCCGGTTTCTGCCCTAAGGTTGAATTGATGGAGGGCTATTTCTTTTCACCCTTTTTCACATTCAGTTCTTTTTTCATTCTTCAACCTCTTCAGTGCTTACCGAGACTTCATAACTAGAACCTTGTTGGGTTTATTCCAGTACTAGCTCTGTCTCAGTCCGCACTCTTCCCATATCTCACTTTTCTCCTTTTTTAATCATACCTAAAGACTCTACACTATCTAGTGGATTGTCCCTGGGTAGATCCCTCCGTTCTCGGCGGATCGTGGGAATAAATACCTAACCTAACCATCCTTATAACACCATGCATAAAGTAAAATGGTCGGTCTTTTGGTACAGTTCTTTCCTTCTCGAAACCAATTGAAAAATCATTTGGAAAAACAATCAAGGTACTTGTGATACGAGATCAAAGCATTTTGTACCTTAATAGTTTTGATCATTTAGAAAACCTCCCTCTCAACATGTGCATATGATTTAGAAATTGTTTATCACATGGAGGCAAGAGGACTTTGAAATATTTTCTTTGATCACAATTTTCATAGAAAAAGCCATTTGATTTTCTTGGTAAATTCTCCCTCTCAATATGTGCATAGGATTTTTGAAATCATTTTTATCACATAGAGGCAAGAGTTAATTTGAAGCACATCCACAATCACAAGCGCCATTAAGAAACCATTTTAAAACACAATCAAGGTACTTTATAATTGCTTTAAAAAGCTTTCGTACCTCGATAGTTTGTTTGCTCCCCCTCAATATGTACTTCGAGATTTGAAAGCGTTTAGCACATATGAGAGAGCAGCCTGCACAATTAAATCAAAACGATCACATTTTATCAAATTTCATTATTAAATCACAAATTCTCCCCCGATCAAAAATATCAAACCCTTTGAGATTTTGGATCCCAAGTGATTTAATACGGTTTAGAAAACATGGGAGAATATGTGGCCTGGTTTAAATACTCATCATGTTTTTGGATAAATCCTCCTCCTCAACATGTGCATTGTGTATGAAATCGTTTGGCACATGGAGGCAGGAGTGCCTTTAAAGGACTAAAACCAATTCCATTTAAACAGATAAGAGATTTAACTCACGATCTCTACCCCGATCAAAGTTTCAAACCTTTTGAGATTTGTGATCCCAATTGATTTAAATCATTTAAAAGATTTTGGGGAAAGACGTGGCTTGATTTAACTTTGAAAAATGACAGATAAGGACCATTTTAAGACATTAAAGATTGTTAGTGTCAGGTATGATTATTTTAAAAGACCTTTAAGTAAAATAAAACGATTTCACAATCAAACAAGAACAGAAAAAATTTCATTTTGACAGATCTTTGAGTTTTAAAGAAAATCATACCATAACATAACATTAAATCTTTAGATCACCATATTTTAACGTACAAATCGGAACTTTTGTGAAGAAATATCATTTGAAAATATTTTATTTTAAATCACTCTCCCCCTCAAACCATGACAGAAGTCAATAGTTGAGTGACTTAGGTTTTGATAAAAAGAAGTCCGGTGATTTTCAAAATTAAGTCCAATTTATTTTCAAAACAATATTTTTCCATTTTTCAAAACAATATAATCAAATTATTCAAAATTGTTTAAAAAATTGTATCCTGCACAAAGATACGTTAGTGGATGAGAAGCTTCCGTTGTTGTTGCTGTAGGGTTTGGAAGAAAAACCGTCTGCTGATGCAGTGAGACTTCTTCATACGTTGCATTTTGAATGCCAACTGAGGTCAAATTAAGCTCTGTTTCTTCAATCACTTAGAAGAAAACCATCTGCTGATGCAGTGAGACCTCTTACGTTGCATTTATGCCAACTCTCCATAGAAGTCCAATTAAGCTCCGTTTCTTCATTTGTCAACCCAAGATATCGTTACCCTTTCCTTTCGGCATCCAAACATCATATTATGTGGGATCCTGATCGGGAACATTCTTATAACCAATATACCTGCATACGTTAGTGGACACACACACAGATATATGGTGGTCGACAACACCCAAACAGTAATCGACTAATAAAATTCAATTCAACATATCAATCAGTTCATATAAGGTATGGGATTAATGTGTTCATCAAACTCTAATCATCTAAACCTAACAATCATATCCTAGAAACCTAGTCCTTCAACATAGGCAATTATCATTTTTAATTAAGCACGTAGGATAATTAAGAAAGCCCGTTAGAAGATATAGATTTGAAAACATTATCCCCCTCAATCAATGACTCAATTTATAAAAGATTTTAAAAGTGCTGAAGTCATTGATTGAGTTTCCAAATTTTATAAAAACTCTGAACCTGATAGATTTTAAGCAACTCATTTTCCACCATTTTTGAAAACACAACAAATATTTTTCTGAAGAATTTTAGACGGAAAAACATTTGTGTAGGAACAGCAGTCTTTATGACGACATGCTTTCCTTGTTTTGTTTTAGGATAAGTGCCCAAAATATTTGAAAAATTGGTTTAGCGCAACACTTTCCTTTCATGAAGAACGGGTTGCTATCAGAAATAATAGCAAGCCATAGTTTAAGCACGGGTTACAGTCTGAAGTAACTGCAAGCCATCATTTGAAGTCCGGGTTACAGTCTGAAATAACTGTAAGCCATAGTTTAAGCCCGGGTTACAGTCTGAAATAACTGTAAGCCATCATTTGAAGCCCGGGTTACAGTCAGAAATAACTGTAAGCCATTTTTTTGAAGTGCGGGTTACAGTCAGAAATAACTGTAAGCCATTTTTTGAGACATGTTTAGAAAGGAATATTTACACCTTCTGCTCGAACTTCATCTAAAGTCCCGTGCCATTATTGAATGACATTTCTAAGACCGTAGATGTTATCGATACCAGAAGACATGTCTTGAGAAAAACAATATTTTTTGGTATTTTTCAATTTTCTGATTTTTATGGGCTTTTGTTGATTTTATATTTTTCTATTTGGTTTTTGATAAATATTTACAGATATAGAGAAATAGTTTAAGAGGATGATGATACAAGTACCGCAATAAGGAAATCGTTCAGCACTTCGTAGAAGATAGAAGTCATCATCTCTTAAACTTTCACCACCAAAGCATTCGAGGCTCTTGAATCGTCGAAAGAACTTGAGCCTTCAACAAGTGAATCTTTGGTAGCTTCCCCTCAAACCGACAAACCGAGTATAAAGACCATTTTCCAAGAAGTAGAAATGAATGAAAACAGTCTCATTGAATGAAGCTCTGCACCCCGAAGAACACGAGAACACCAAAGTAACAAGTTGAAACATAGATCGTATCAGTGGTTATCAAATCCGAATAATGATGAATTTCGATCACATGAACCTGTTGTGCGTCTCCGATGTACACATTACTCTTCGAGATTGACCAGTTGTCTATTCAGGGGAACAATACATCAACATCTTTATTTTTCCAAATGCATTCCAATTATCTTACATATAACCAATCAGCCCATGATGTACACATGTACCCAACAAGAGTAGAGACGATGACATTCAAGTAACATGTTGAGTCACTGATCATCTCTGCAGATGTCAACTCCAGAATAACTGATTAAGCCCGATCAGGTGAACATGTTGTGAGTTCCAGATGTACCCATATCTCTCCCCCATGATGGTTGTGATCTTATCGGAATCAACATAATAATGTGTACAAGAAGGAATAATCGAAAGCACTTTACCATTATTCATATCGAAGATGTCGATAAGCAATATCATCTCACGAACCAAATATTCTTCTCATATTTCCTTCTACTGAGGGTTGAGTTAACACATACCAAAAGTATCCAGAGACCACTTCCTCCCAAATGGTTGGAATAATACATCAAAGGCTATGAGTAAACACTGAGTTTCTCTATGGTTATGACTGTTAGCCTCGCTTTTTCTAAAGATAACGTCACTTAAGTGAATTGGACTAGATGCATAGAATACTTTGCCCTTAGGGACTAGTATCGTTTATGTGGCAAAGTTAGGGCCTATATATACCCCTCATGACTCTCCATGAGGGGTGAGGTGAAGCATTTGGTGTATTGTATTGTTTTCCTTTTATTCAAGTTTCCATTGTTTTCTCCTCCCTCTCTCTACTTTCTCTCACTAAGCAAGATGATGTTCTTCATCTACTTTCACCAACCAAGGCCTCCAAACCACATAAATCATTGTTTTTATCGATCCTACAATTGGTACTTTTTTTTGTGGGCTGGAAATTTTTTTTTCCGTCTATGTTATGGGTAAACAGTTTCATACATCTTTTGTGTATCTCCTTTTTGGTCAAAAAATGTTATCTGGTCATTCATGTTTATATTGCCTTGTGTCTCTTTTGGGTCCAAACAAGATATAACATCTTTTTAGATATTTTTGTACAGCACATCATCCTGTGAAAAAATGTGGTCAAAGTCAGATCCTTTATGGTCAAACATGGTCAACTGGGCTTCAAGAAACACTTTTTATGCTGTTTCTGGGTTTTTCATGAAGCTGGACAGATTTATTGGTCGGAAAAACTCGCCGGAAAAAAGTCAAAGGGTCAAAACCCTAAACTTACGCATAAGGAATATCTACAGTGAAAGTTACGCGTAGCTGTGAAGTTACGCGTAAGGAATGAGTTACGCGTATGTTTTACGCATAAGCCTTCGCTTACGCGTAAGTTTCAGTTTTTACGCCTAAGTAATCTCTGTTTACGCATAAGGAAAAGTCTTTACGCTTAAAAAGAAGAGTTACGCATAAAGGGTTAAGAAAACGTTACGCGTAGGCTTACGCATAAGAGAAAAAAAGTTACGCGTAAAATTTTTTTTACGCTTAAGATCAGCCAATGAAGGTTATGCGTAGACCTGACCACAACTAAATACCATTTACCATATACCACAAAACTATCGACTTCAGTTTCAATAATATTTCATCATCACCAACGGTTCGTTAAAAAACGTGAAGCATCGGGCAGCTATACCGATCCGAATCAAACTTCCAACATCTAAACATACATCTCCTCAACACCAATTTAAGATAATCAAAATTAGAACCTAATGAGATCTCAATTTTTGTTCGTTTGAACATCACTATCATCGATCTCTTTCAAAGCATAGGCTTCTTTTCATATCCGAACATATAAAGATTGAGGTATAACAAGTGTGTTACCCTCATTCTTTGGTTCGTTCATGACAACCATCCAAAACAAACAATTAAGTAACCTTACCCGAGACCCCCTTCAAAGGATCTTAAAGCCTTTTAACAATCGATTTCTTGATCAGGTATGCGTAGAAAATGATAATCAAGGTAAAGTTGACTTCTTGTGATGTTTTAGATTGGAAGAAATCAGTTGAGATTGTTGACTGAAGCTTATTGTGAGGATGTGAGTTGGTGTTGGGAGAGAAAATGCATAAAACGCTTCATATGCCTTTATTTTTTCCAGATCTGTATTAGGAGAAACATGGGCATGGTAGGCGTTTTTATCACTAGTGTGTTTAGGTTTAGGTTTGAGATGATTATGTCCGGTTACAAGGTTTTATATGGATCGGGCCTATTCTTTGTTAATTGGGCCGACTCATGATTATGATGGACTTGGGCTTTTGATTTAAATTCGTCTATGGGCTGAAATATAATGGTTGACATGGACGATTTTTATTGGACTGGGCAAATGGAAATTAAGAGTGTTTACATTGATTGAAACAAGCAAAATGATATCCGAATATTTTAGACAAAATATTTGGAGCCATTTTTTACAATTTGGTATGGTATATTTTCACAGAAGGATACATAATTCACGTCTTGTGCGATAATTGAAAAAATGGCTACGGAGTTTTTGTACGGTATTATTGATGCGGAATTGAAGTGACGTTTCACGGGTGGACTTCTTTATCTTTGAGACGATGGTTGGTTGGATGCATGTCTCAAGATAACTTGTTGGAGCACATTATGAAATTTGAAAATCTGGTTATAACTGGTAAGGAGTTACGTTGTAGTGCTCACAGTGTGTAACCATCACTTTAAGGAGTTACGTTGTTGTGCTCAGTGTCACACGAAGTTGTGGATTGTTCAAAATTTTAGAACAAGCAAAGAAGTCACAAGTTGGGATGTTTACTTCCTTTTTCAAGTTAGTCGTACCGGGCTATCTCCATATGTGGTCATTACATTTAGCCGGTGAATTCAAAGGAGGTTCGATAAAAGGTTGGTTTGAGAGAAGTTTATTGAGAGTATTTATGCGACATATTCTCATGGAAAATTTGATCAAGCTATGATGTTTGAAAATTGCATCAAGAAGGTAATACGGCATGTACGCAACATTATGATGATTCCGATAGCTCGCAACCATCAGGAGGGAGAAATTGGTATTTCATCTTCCGTAATTGGATTACGAAGGGATTTTGGCTTAAGACTGAAGAAGGAGAAGTAGTGTGGTGTACATCGGGGTTTTTTACCAACTTGGATGCAATACTAAGTGAGTTATGTTGTTATGATGTTCCCGAAACGACAACCATTGTGCTTCAAGAGTTTACTTCTCCTGCGTGTCTGAAGATAAAAGACGTGTTGGAAGAGTGTTGTCGGTTCAGGAGGGAGCAAAGAAAGAAAAAGGCTCACTAGTTAGGAGGGAGTAATAACCTAACTAGACCGTTACGGTTGAAGTTCAGAGCTACAAGAAGATCATTTGCGGTCATCGGAGGGAGAACTTCAAGTTTGCCTCAATATCTAGACCACAGAGACTCTGCACTTCAAGAAAGTCAACATTGTTCTTTACTTTTGTAATTTACTTTGTTTTGTATTTATAGGTCTCATTGTAACCATTCACGTGTGACGCTATCTTGGAGGAGATTGTTAGCCTCGCTTTTTCTAAAGATAACGTCACTTAAGTGAATTGGACTAGATGCATAGAATACTTTGCCCTTAGGGACTAGTATCGTTTATGTGGCAAAGTTAGGGCCTATATATACCCCTCATGACTCTCCATGAGGGGTGAGGTGAAGCATTTGGTGTATTGTATTGTTTTCCTTTTATTCAAGTTTCCATTGTTTTCTCCTCCCTCTCTCTACTTTCTCTCACTAAGCAAGATGATGTTCTTCATCTACTTTCACCAACCAAGGCCTCCAAACCACATAAATCATTGTTTTTATCGATCCTACAATGACATTTGTCTTTCCCGGGATTACTTAAACAGAAAAGAAGTATTAGGTTCATCACGTGTACTCGTTGTGTTTAGATGTATGTCTCCTTCCCCCTTGATACCTCAGAATCAGCAACACATTATACATACCAAATATTCTTGAAATAGAGAAGAACAAAAAATTAGCTCAAATGAATTTTGTGAGAATCAACTGCTAAAGAAACACTCTCTGACTATCTTTATCAACCCATTCGTAGACAATTTGAAGTGACTACTGATGAAGAAAACCCGATGTACCAAACTTGAAACTGAAGTAGAATTCCCCGCATTTGCATCTTAAGCTTGCACTAATGTTGGAAGAACGGTGTCGAGAATTTATGCTCCAAGCAAATCTCCAAGTACTCAATACTCAACCAAAGTATGAGACATTAACACCTCTTGCGATTATCCACAACGACATAAGCGTGTGTCACTGAGTAAAAAAACGTAACTTCTTGAAGTGATAGTTAACCAGGTCTTCAACCATCCAACCCGACTGCTGGTAACTAGATAAACCAAGTCTTCAACTCAAATTCTAAATCCCGAGCAAGTTATCAAATAAGAACACGCCTTTGTGAAAGTCAACTTCAATCTCAAATAAGTGATAAACGATTAACTCTGAAGTAATCAACTTATGTCAAATACCCAACACATGAATAAACATACAATCGGATGTACATTCACCCACTGATTGAACCGGAACAAATGATGCCTCAACATCAATGCATTCTTCCTAAAAGTATACATGTAGTGACTGATCTGGAAGATTCACCAATAATGTCTTCGAGCGGATGAGGTAGTCATTTTCCTTAATGTTCATGTGGTTGATTTATAGCATGCACAATGAGGGGAACAATAATCCGTGAAGATTTGGTGAAGGAATACCAAAGAGCGGATCATTATTCATGAATAATAATCCGTGAAGATTTGGCAAAGGAATACCAAAGAGCGGATCATTATTCATGAGTGCAACTGCAATATTATGATAATCATTATCAACGCCAGGAATAACTGGAGATTGGGCTTCTTGAGTAGTCTGAGTTGTACTTCTTCGATGATCAACAATTGCAAGCGGTTGGAAATACTCGTCAAACATATCTTGAACCAATGAATCCCAAACAATAAATCCCATTTATCCTTAGTGAGTGAAACATTAGGCGTTGGAGGAGAGTCACTTTAAGTCGTATAACCATTATTCAAACATCCATCATCATTTAGTATATTCACTCTTCTCCCCCTCAAAAATTGCATCCGAAGTTGCCATTTTTGATTTAGCAAGTGAATAAGAATATACGTTAATGAATGTAGATCCACTTGATGACTGAATGAGCATGGGAGAAACATGAAGCTTGTTGATGAAGAATGTCGATGAGAATGGTCATAAACATGAACATTTCTCTTCTTCTGAAGATAAAGCGCACTGAAGCGTACACTTTTCTTTTCTTTGAGGAACGGGGCCTGAAGTGTTATCTGTAGACGCCATAATGATGAAGAACGAGGCCTGAACTGTAGTGTTCAAACGTCATAGCCGATTGAATATCAATGTTGAGTAACATGAACCCGTAAGTTATGAGATATCAATCCTTTTGTTATCCATACTTTAAGCCAGTCCATGTATTGAAGGATCGAAGTATCTGCAACTCAGTAAGGACTACCTGCACTAATATTACAAACTTGATTGCATATATTATGGTTAGTGACATCAGTATCCAAATCCAAACCCTTTGGGGTTTCACGGTCAACATTGAGAATGCCATTGGTAAACATCTTTCCTGTAGGTATCCACCTAAGTCCAAAGATCCTTAAAAGTTCTACTAGATGGTATCCACTTATGGCAAGGTCTAGGATTGTAAGGCTTCTTATGCATAGTGAGAGACTTATCCTTTTTCCTAGTTTCCAAAGATTTAGCAGTTGGTAACCATCTAGGTGAGGATTTTGGTTTCATTTGCTTCATATGCACTGTGGATGACTTAGTGTAAATCCTAGACTTAACAGGTTGTACCATTGCATGAGCATTTACTTTCTTCAGGGATTTTGTGAAACATTTATCATGATTAGCATTAAAGATACATTTCAGACACTTTGAGCAAACAGCTTGTTTGGATTCAGAAATAGATCTAGATTTCTTAGAGTGATCTGCTATGGGAATAGCTTTAATCAAAACGCAACTACTCTTAGATGTACGCCAATCCCTAGTCTTTAGATTAGTGTTCCTAGGTAATAGTTTAGAACTACTAGCAGTGCCTTGAAATCTAGAAGAATTCATCATCCTAGGTCTTGCACCTAAAATTCCGTCTTTACGATTCTGTGCCTTCTTTCTAGCCATTTCAAGATAAGAGTTCTTATACAAGTCATTCATGTCAATTTTCCTAGGCAAGTGAGGTGAAGTGACTGGTTTTGTCAAAACTTGTTTCGCATCAACTTGGGAGGCAAACCGCATTTTTGAAAATTTTGGTCGTTCAGATCTAAACGCATTCGGTTGTCTAATAACTGGTTTCCCAAGTTTGATGGTTTTGAAAACTTAGTGTTCACACTATTCCCTGTTGTTTTTCTGAGCTCATTTTTTAAAGCAACAATGGCGAAACTCTTTTCCTGAAGTTGAGCTTTGAGTTCATCAATCTTTGCTATCAAAGGGTTTGTTTGTTCCATTGACTTAGTTCTAGCTTCTTTGACAGAGTCACTTAGTTCTATGTGATGCTTTCTCAAAGACTCATTTTCCTTTAGTAATTTAGCCACATAAATTGACAGTTCATTATTTCTAGTTATAGTAGCATCAATGTCTTGTGTATTCATGACTAAATTACTTTTCACATTCAAGACATAAATATGTTTCTTCAGATTGTAAATGGTTGAGTCTTTGTCTTGAAGCTGAGCTTTAAAGTGTTAATTTCAAAAAATTCACGGAATTCAGGAAGTTACGGATTTTTACATGGTTTGTTAAGTTGAAAACTTTCTTCTTTACTCTGTATCGCAATTTCAAGTGAAATGCAATGTTTTTCAAGATTTGAGAATTTGTTTGAAAGTTCATCAAAAGCCTTTTTATCAACCATATCTTTTGTTTTGAAACACTTAATTTCGACTCAGCCTCATAGAAGATTTATCAAATTCATGTTCAGCATCATGATCAGTTTGTTTAAGTACTTTAGCAGATGCATTGTGTTGAACAGTAAAGGGTACCTCATTACATGACTCTGTTCAATTTCGGTCCGATATCTGCATCCACATTATGTGTAACAAGAGTCACTGAACCGCTGGCTGTTTCAAGCTTATCTGTCTCTGAGCCTCTGTATTCAGTGTCAACTGATCCAACATCTGGTGCCATACCGGTCTCAACACAACAATTCATTGATTGTACCCGAGATTCATTCACCTTTCTGATCACATCATCCACTTCTTGTGTGACATGAGTTACTGAGCAGCTGGTTACATCATTCTTTGTTGTTTCTGATATTCTGCATTCAACAACACCCGACCTTTCTGATACATCACCCGACTTATCACAAATATCTCTCAACTGTACCCGACTCTCATCTACATTTTCATCTTTCTGAGTAACTTCCTCAATATACTTCTCCACATTATCCATGAGATGGATAAGTGTCTCCGTGAACACGCTAATTTCCATTCCAGTGTGTCTCTTGAAGGACATTTCAGTCATGTCTTGATCATAATCGATGTGAATTCTTCTAATGAATGACTGAAAGTGTTTGTAGATCACTTGAAGTGCAATGCTGGAACTATCCTTATGAACCTTCTCTTTGTCAAGTTGTAGCTCCAATTGCTCTAGGTTTAACAAAAAAGTTCCTGTTAATGTGGATAAGTCCTGACGGAAGAGGGCAATACATGTTCGTTCCATTGATGTGGGAAGAAGTAACATGAGGTGAGAGTGAAGTTGTTGATAAGGTTCAATGCTGCTTCCCTTTTGCATGGCATTCTGTATCTTGAATAGGTGCAAATCTTTCTCATTGGACTCGGAGCATGAAGAACTCAAATCATCATTGATTGATTCCATCATCTGTAACCGTTCAGTATAGCTAATATTCTCATGGTTGTCTACAGCATCATACAGTTTGAGTACTTCTGAAATCACTGAATCAGAAGTGTAAGACATGATGTTGATGAATCCACGGGATTTTACAAGTCTATGATTTAAATCGAGAAATAGAATCTTTCGCGGGATTTTACTAAAATCAAGACCAAACCGTTAAGCAATGACCAATGGAACGTGTTAAGATGACTGATGGATTATCAAAATGATAGACAATTGTGTGTTAGGACATATAAATGTTTGTAGGGTTAGCAGAGATGCTGTTTGGTTGAGATTTGGATTGATTTATGCACGATTTTCCCGAGAATTTTAGGTCTAAAAACATAAAAACCTCAATAACTTCTGTTCAGAGCGGATTTAGCCCTCGAAGGTTGACCCGAATAAACTTTAGTTTATTCGGCGTGACATTCTCCTCGTTCTCACGGTCGTTTTGATGGGTAGAACGCTGAAACGGAGTTACGGATCAAAAGTTATAGCCGTTTGAAGTTTTGTCGGGAAAAGTCAACAAGTCGCTAAGAATTCTTGAACCAAGTCGCTAAGACCAAGTCGCTAGGACCCAAGTCGCTGGACACAAGTTGCTAAAGCACCAAGTCGCTACACAGTCAAGTCGCTAAATAGCAACTCGCTAAGGTCCAAGTCGCTAACACTAAATCGCTAAGCAGACAAGTCGCTAAAGAACAACTCGCTAAGTGTCCAAGTCGCTAGTATCAAGTCGCTAACAACTTACACTACAACTCGCTAACAATTTCTGAAGCAAGTCGCTAACCTCACCAAGTCGCTAGCCGTAGTGGAGAATCCACTAACTTGTACTATTTGTCGGCTTGTCTCAATAGACAAGTCGCTAGGACCAAGTCGCTACCAAAACAACTATAACTCGCTACCTTTTTACAAACCAAGTCGCTACCAAGAAAAGAAGTCCGTACCTCAAGTCGCTAGCTAGAAAAAACTTTAAAAAACACACTTTTCAATCCAAAACAACCCAACCACGATGATTCAAGCCTTCCAAATCAAAACCTAAACACTTGTGATGATCCTAAACACAAAAGTACAATCAAAATCCAAACTTTAACACTAGAGATCCACCAAATGATGCAAAAACCACTAAACTTTTTCAAACTCAAAACCACCTAAAACCACTAGAAATCCAAAGATATGTAAGAGATGATCTAACCATGGATCTTGATACCAATTGTTAGATATTGGATTTCATAAACACATAACAAACAATAATATGGGTCGAATTGTTTAGAGGTTTTAGAGAGAGAAAGTGGGAGCCTTTCTAGAGAGAGAAAGTGAAAGAAAACATAGAAGGTTAGATTAAGATGAATGAAAGGTCCAACCCTCTACCTTGGGAGGTAGAGGGTATTTATAGTTACAAACTAAACGTCCTCCTTCGGACTGTGGATCAGGCATACAGTGGGTAAAGACCCGTCCTTCCTCCACGGTGTTACTCTAAACTAAATAACTAACTAATAAAACAATAAATAACGATATGTCTACGAGCTAACTTATGCTAGATTATATTTGGGGTGACCGCTACTTCACTATGGAATTTTCTAATTCCTAACATTGGTCAAAATTCCATTTAGCTCCATTCTCATATTGAATCGATAGTACAAAGAGTAAAATAGGTTAGCACTAGGTTTGGAAATCATCTCACTAGCTTAATTGATTCTTAACTTAGCTTATTCCATCACTTAGATCAAATTAGAAGCATTAGAATTTCATTAAAGTCAAACTGGATTATGTTTTTAAAAGTCAATATGACTTGCCGCTTTTACCCAACCTTTGTTGAATTTTTCATGGGTTCATTTTAAATCAAAATCATTGAAACTTGGAAGTTTCTAGTCTGGCTTGGTCAAAAAGATAAAACACATTTTAGTTGAATTTTACAAGCGCTTTAAAGGGTCAAATAAGTTGCTCAATAAGCCCTCACATGCCCCAGCTGCTCACAATAACTTCCGAGAACTGTGCTCATGCGCATCTTTGCAATGTGCTTTGTTTAACTTCTTAGGGTCCAAAGTTGGTTTAGTTATAGTTGTAGGTGATCTTGAGCACCCAATTCTCGGTTTCCACTTTAATACCAGATGCTTATAATTAAGCCAAAAGGAGGATAATAGCCGCTAGATTTCATGATCTCAAATTGTTCAAATCAGCTTTTTAGATATGCAATGTTCAGAGGTTTATAGTAGCTGGAATTAGTTGTTTTTAGATAAAGTTAGCATACTTTAGCTTCGCTTACTTTGGTGGTCTTTAGTCATTTGCTTATTTCAAGTGCTTATTTATAAGCACATTTCGTACCATAATCTTACTAGTATATGTTTTTATATTTTTCATAGACTTAGAATATTATTTTAGACTTTTCCTGAATTTTCATAATTTTTCATCATCGCTTAGTATTTTTCCTTATTTAAAACAGGTTTTTGACTTTTAATTAGCCTTTTATTGCAAATAAATCGAAAAAACCTCAAAAAAATAAGTTTGTAATTTTCATAAATTAAGATAAATATAAAAAGCAAAAAAATAATTTTTCCAGATTTTCTTAGTTAAATTTATAATTTTTAGCAATTTAATTAGTTTTAAATAGTTTTTAAATCATAGAAATTAGAATATAAATCATAAAAATACAAAATTAGTTTTGAAAATTCTCTTTAGTTATTTTAGATTTTTCTAAGTCATAATTTCACTTTTTCTAAGCTTTATTTCATATTTTCTTATATTTTAGGTATTATTAAAAGTAAAAAATAGTTTTTAAGTAATAATAATTAAATAAATAGTCATAAAAATAATTTTCTTTTTCTCAAAATTTTCTTATCATTAAGTTTGTAAAAATTTCATTTTTATATTTTTAGGATTAATATCAAGCTCAATCACATTTTCTTTTGTAATGCTAATGAGTTTTTAATCAAAACATCATTTTAAAAATAGTGATAGCTATTTAATATAATTTAGCTTTTAATTTCTTTTAATTTTTCCTTTGTAATCTAGTATATCAATCATAACCTTTTTCCCGTTCAAATTCAACTGTATCACTATACGTTTGGTTATTCACCGACACTGCCGGGATCACTTAACGCACTGGGAAACACTATAATTCTCAGATCATTGCATTGTTTCTGAATTGTTTGAAGTTTATTACGGTTGACCATTCACAAGTGGTTAGCTTGTGTGATAAAACTTGACGTTCGAGCAATCAAATTTTAGCCGCCGGAGTCGTATAATAATCTTACGTTTAGCATCGTGATTGTTGAATATAAATCCATTGTATATTTTCCATCCTTGTTCATATTTTCTTATTATTATTATATAAAAACAAACGGTTCCAAAAACATTTTAAAATCAGTTTTCAACAAACACAAAACCCAAAAAGATTTTCTTTCTTATTTTTACAAAATGTTTTTCAAAAATACCAAAAATATTCCTCTTTAACCTCTTACCCTTTTTGATTCTTTATCCCTTTACCCTCTATCCATTTGATTCTAACTTCTTCTATTCTCATGAATCTATCGACTACGCACAATTCGAACGAATTTGAAAACTTCATACTTTATCACAAATGTCAAGAATTGCGGTTGTTTCGTGATGATCCAAATTCGCTGTGGAAAATGGAACGAAACCTAAGTGACAAGGACTGTACTTCCTCCGATAATGGAAGCAATACGTCCAACCTACGGTTATCCAAAGATCTAACCCCTCAATTGCTCCAAAGCCGTCTAAAATTGATCCTAAACTTTCACAATTTACGGTTAAAAGCAATCATGCAGTATTTAGACCGGTGACTAAAGAAGAATGACTTGCCTAATCTTCACGTTTCTCAAGAACCTGAACCAGAGACCATAACGAAGTGGTGGAAATTGCTAGCTCTCAGAGCACACCACTTGTCCCACCTCCGAATTTTTCAAAATGTTCTTCGAGACTTGATAGCCATTCAATCACCATGTTGGTTTTGTTGATTCCTTGAATGAACCGATTCCTTCTCATAACTCTCAAATGGAATCGTTTATTCCTTGTGTCGGTTGTGGTGAGCCTCTTTTGGTTCAATTATGTCACGGTGTGTACAGTGGTAATGATATTCGAAACGGGAGTTGTTTGTTTTGTGGTTCGAGGAATTCATTTGATTATGATCCTAATCCAACTCATTTAATCCACCTCAAATTTTTCCAACTACCCACCACGTACCGACTTATCTTCATATAATCAACATAACCTGCTGTGGAATTTTGTGGAGGTCCTCACCAAGGATTTGAGTGTCAACCGAAACACGTTTGTTTATGAACGCTTTTCCGTGATGCTCGAACTTTGGTTATGACCAATATCCATATAATTCGCCAATCCGGCTCAACATGACTGGTTAAGGGAAGACCACTTCAAACCGATTGTCAAATAGGGAATCCATTTCCTTGTAACAATCATGACTCTTACAGGTTTGACAATTTCAACCTCCTACAACACCATACGGTTCAAACTCCACCGTTGCCTAAAAATTTCAAGATTTTGAAGCTTATGAAACACTTGATGATATGATTCAAAACTTTAAGAATCAAGTGAATGGTGAAAAACCATGGGAGAATTGCTAACCGAAAACGAGAGGCCTCGAAATCTAGGAAGAATTATTAATCCTAGAGCATGACTCAAGAAGCGTTCAAATTTCTTAAAGGCGACTCATATGATGATGACGAGGAGAGTTTATCCTATGGGAATATTATTTCTCAACTCCTGAGTCAGTTGATATCCCAAAGGATTGAGATTCCATCTCAAACAATCGCTATCACACCCGAAGCTCCTACCACTCTCGGAACATGGGGCGAGCATCTTGACCTTGTTCTGAAAAGGAATCGGACGAAGTCATAAAGTCTAGTGTTGAGAACCTTGTCCCCGATCGAAGTCACAGAACTTCTGATCATATGTGTGATTCTCTCCCCTCTGAGTGTTCAAAAGATCATTTTGAAACTTTCTCGATCTTAGCGTGATTGTGCTTCCTATGAAAACATCAAGTATGTTGAGGCATCTACTCGGTCGATCCTCTTAGGGAGTTCAGATGAACTAGCTCACATCAATCCACTTTCATCGGAAAGTGATGATGATCTCTTTGATTTCGAAGCCGACCTAGGAGAAATTGAAAGTCTCCTTTATAATGATCGATCACTCACTTCTCACCTAATGGGTCCAATAGAGAATGTTGATCACTTTGTTCCCTAAACATTCAAAGCTACTTTCACCAATCCTCTATTTGAATTAGACTCTGAATTCACTTTAATTTCTGAGAATCCAATCTTTGACAAGGATAGTGATGAGTCCATAATGGAACAAGAGTTCACAAATTCACATCATGTGAATGATTCTCTTCATGAGGAGTTCTCCGGTGAACTCACTCATATCATATCTCCGCCGGAGTATGATAACTTCCACTTTGATCATGACACACCCGATATGTCTAGATCAAATGAGCTTAAATGATGAGATTCATGATCCAGAAATCATGAATTCTCCTTCTGATGATGATAAGTTAGTCATGATGTTTATCATAATTTTCTTTCTCTTCTTCACCTATCCCGTGGCTTCTCCTGCTCTTCACTCCTTCGGGAATGAAGACATTATTTTGACCCACATTTTCATTTATTATTTGAAACCGGATCTGTGTATATCTCGCCGATTATGTGGAACTTTCACGTGCTTCAAATGTTTGTCCAAACATTTTGAATGAAAGTCCGATGGAGATTGTCTCTTCCACTTACTTCCCCATGAACAAATTCATTCGGGTCGAAGTCAAGCTAGCGACTGGTAATCAAAACGATGTGAGTTAAACATGGGTTTTCACCCGTGGTACTAACCTAGTGTGGGAGTTGCTTGTTGTTGTATATAAGTTTTTTAAAAAAAAAAAAAAAAAATCAAATAATGGCCGTAGTATTTCCTTTTACGTTTCTCGGCCAGATGCATAACAACGGTACTTTGAATATTGAGGGCAATATTCATTTCTAGTGTGGGGGAATTCTCACGAATTTTATCATGTAATTATACCACCCAATTCCCCATTTTTGGCCAAAAATTTTTTTTTGGAGTAAGTGTTTTGCACTTACTACTTATCGATCACCATGTCTAACAAACAAAAGGATTGGCTAATCCAGGAACAAACGGCTCTTGGTAAAGATATCTCAAACCGCTGATTCGGCTTGCAATTTGCCTAAAATTGTATGGTGTTCAGATCACCATATCTTTAATTAGTGAAGAGTTGGCTAGCCCGCAAGTTTATGGCTTGTGGTAAAGGCAGTTGAAAACCATAATTGGTAATCACCACCAAAGATATTTTATCTAAGAGTTATTAGTTCGAAGCAAACGGCTTCTAGTAAAGACAAATCAAAACCGTTGAAAGCTGGTGATTTGCTCAAAATTATTTGGTTATCATTGTACCAAGGTTCTTACTTGAACCAAAACAATTGGCTACTTCAGAAGTAATGGCTTTTGGTAAAGAGATTCAAATCCATTAAGTTTTTTCAAAAGATTGCTAGGGACTAGCAATAGTTTAGTGTGTGGGATTGATGAGTGTGTAAATACTCATCATTTTTAGTCAATCACTGAACCGCAAAACATTTAAAACGCCGAAATGCATCAAAATATGGAAATATCTCAAAATTGCATTTTATATGTTTCGGATGCAAAATGTTTAAAATCGATGAAAATCGAGCTAAGTTTGCATAATTGGCGTTTTACCTCCGACTTTCAAATCTTGACAAAATCAGTCCCCGAGCATTTGTTTTGGAATAAAAGTCAACCCAAGTCCTTTCAAAATCAAAATTTATCAAAAATGATCCTTGGGTAAAAGTTTGGAGAATTTACAAGTTTGGTCCTTCAAGTTTCAAAATTGGCAAAATAGTCCTTGGAAGTTTAAAATGTCTTTATGGTCCGTGTACTATTGAAACTTGTCATAATTGGTCCCTTGGCATAACTTTGGAAAATGGCAGATTTGGTCCTTCAAGTTTGGAGAATTGCGCTTTTGGTCCTTGTAATAATAAACAAACCAAACCATGACCCCTAAAACACCTTGACCCCCCTGCTTTGATCCCCGCCTTAATATTAAACCCCTCGGCCAACTCATGGTCAAACAAACCACCTTTTCCACCACCTTCCTCACCCACCGCGCAAAACGGACACTCACCTCACCTCCACATCACCAAGCCACACCCTTATCACTCCACCTCCACCAAACAACAAAAAGCATTTAATGCCTCCCCTTCCTTGCACTCAATCCTCTCCAATCTGGCTAAAAGAGTTTTCCCGCCAAAATCTCATCAATTGCCAAAAATTAGTCAAGTGATCCAATGGTCCAGAAAAGTAGTGGGATTTGCTCAGAAGACTAGTGGAAGACCTTTTGCATATAAATAGAAGAAAGAGGAAAGGAGCAAAGGAGAGTAGTTTTTAGTTTTCAATTTTTATGTATGTCGTTTTTTTTTTAATGTTTTAATTAAGATCTAAGTTGTAATATTAAGTTTTCCGGAATTAAACTAAAGTTCTTTAGTCAGTGTAATTTAATTTAAAGTATTAATTCAAAGTTTTATCAAAGTTCCATATATTTTTATGTTTGCCGTCATAAACTCAGTTTAAATGTGTTAAAACCAGGCGTCAACTAGCTTGTTTCTTAATCAACTAAGCTTGCTTAAGCTCCTAATAGCTTTAGCAGTGCTTATAGATCAATTTCAAGTAGCAATTATACTTGGTCAACAAAAGTCAACCGGACCTTCATTTGAAAATGGTGATGACATTGGGTGTTGCAGTGATGGAAATGGGTTGAGATAAGTTTGGATAGTGACTTATGTATTTTCGCTTTGGTTTCAAGGCTTGTTACTTTGGCAGAATCATGTAAGTGCTTGAGCCCATTTCTGTTTCAATTTTAATTCATGACTGTTTCAATGCTTGTGATCATATTTTAATTGTGAGGATTAGATGATTTATTTAGTAGTTATAGTCATATTAAGTTTTAGAATGATTAAGGTTGAAGATAGTAGTTATTAGCCAAGCTTACAGTTTCTTAAGCAGTGTTTGGATTAGTCCTTTAAACTGTGATAGAGGTTGGGTGAGGAGTTAAGAGTGGTTCATACTACAGCTTAAATAGGTCTAGTGTGCTTACTTTGGTTCTTATCTTGCTTCTGCATATCTCTTTGGTCAAAATTCCATTTAGTCAGACTTTGTTATTGAATCAGATAGGTACAAGAGTAAAATAGGTTAGCACTAGGTTTGGAAATCATCTCACTAGCTTAATTGATTCTTAACTTAGCTTATTCCATCACTTAGATCAAATTAGAAGCATTAGAATTTCATTAAAGTCAAACTGGATTATGTTTTTAAAAGTCAAATATGACTTAAGCCGTTTTACCCAACCTTTGTTGAATTTTCATGGGTTCATTTTTAAATCAAAATCATTGAAACTTGGAAGTTTTCTAGTTCAGTTGGTCAAAAAGATAAAACACATTTTAGTTGAATTTTACAAGCGCTTTTTAAAGGGTCAAATAAGTTGTCTCAATAAGCCCTCACATGCCCTGCTCACATAACTAAGTGAGAACCAGTGCTTGTGGCAGAATACCTGCAATGTGCTTTGTTTTAACTTCTTAAGGTCTGAAAGTTGGTTTAGTTATAGTTGGGTAGGTGATCTTGAGCACCTAATTTCTGGTTTCCACTTTGGTCATTTAGATAAGCTTATAATTAAGCTAAAAGTGAGGATAATAGGCTGGCTAGATTTCATGATCTCAAATTGTTCAAATCAGTTTAGATATGCACGCTAGAGGTTTATAGTAGCTGGAATTAGTTGTTTTTAGATAAATTTAGCATACTTTAGCTTCGCTCATTTGGTGGTCTTTAGTGCTCATTTGCTTATTTCAAGTGCTTATTTATAAGCACATTTCATTGCAGCTTCATAATCTTGCACACTAGTATATGTTTTTATATTTTTCATAGACTTAGAATATTATTTTAGACTTTTCCTGAATTTTTCATAATTTTTCATCACTGTTTAGTATTTTTCCTTATTTAAAACAGTTTTTAGGACTTTTTAATTAGCCTTTATTGCAAATAAATCAGAAAAACCTCAAAAAAATAAGTTTGTAATTTTCCTAAATTAAGATAAATATAAAAAGCAAAAAAATAATTTTTCCAGATTTTCTTAGTTAAATTTATAATTTTTAGCAATTTAATTAGTTTTAAATAGTTTTTAAATCATAGAAATTAGAATATAAATCAGAAAAATACAAAATTAGTTTTGAAAATTCTCTTTAGTTATTTTAGATTTTTCTAAGTCATAATTTCACTTTTCTAAGCTTTATTTCATATTTTCTTATATTTTAGGGTATTATTAAAAAGGTAAAAATAGTTTTTAATTAATAATAATTAAATAAATAGTCATAAAATAATTTTCTTTTCTCAAAATTTTCTCTTATCATTACGTTTGTAAAAATTTCATTTTATATTTTAGGATTAATACTTGTTCCAATTTCACATTTTCTTTTGTATGCTATGTAGTTTTTAATCAAAAACACCATTTTAAAAAATAGTGATAGCGTTTATTTAATATAATTTAGCTTTTAATTTTCTTTAATTTTCCTTTGTCATCTAGTATCAATCATAACCTTTTTCCGTTCAAATTCAATCACTATACGCCAATTTGGTTATTCAATGCATACCAAATTTAGTTAGGACTTAACGACTGGGAAACACTATACCTCTAGATCTTCATCGCATTGTTTCTGAGCCGTTTGAAGTTTATTACGGTTGACCATTCACAAGTGGTTAGCTTGTGTGATAAAACTTGACGGTTCAGAACCAATCACAAGTTGATCCGAATATAATGTCATCAACGTATATTTGAACAATGATAATATGTGATTCCTTTTTCTTGGTAAAAAGAGTATTATCTACTAATCCCATAGTGTATTTGTTATCAATAAGAAAAGTCTTAAGACGATCATACCAAGCTTTTGGTGCTTGCTTAAGATCAGTATAATGCTTGTCTTGAGTTTGAAGACATGATGTGGTTTCTCAAAGTCGGTAAAACCGGAGGTTGAGCAACATACACTTCTTCGTTAATAAACCCATTAAGAAATGCACTCTTAACATCCATTTGAAATAATTTAAAATCATAGGCACATGCATAAGCAAGTAATATTCTAATAGACTCAAGTCTAGCTACCGGTGCATAAGTTTCATCATAATCAATCCCTCTTGTTGATTATAACCTTGCGCTACAAGCCTAGCTTTGTTTCTAGATACTATACCATTTTCATCCATTTTATTTCGAAAACCCATTTCGTTCCAATTATAGTTTGATCTTTAGGTTTTGGAACTAATTTCCAAACATCATTTCTAACGAATTGGTTTAACTCTTCTTGCATGGCAATTACCCATGATTCATCTTTTATTGCTTCATTTATGTTTTTCGGTTCAGTGGTGGATACAAAACAAAAATAATTACTTTGATTTTGGGCTTGTGACCTTAAGGTTCTTTGATTTAGTTGTCCTATGACCTTGTCTAACTGGATGACTTTAGATTCTTTGATTTTACAATTTCTTTATTTAATGGTTCATCTTCCTTGTTATTATTAATTATTTCTTGACTTTCTATCATTTGACTTTCAACTAAGTCATCATCTACCAAAGGTGATGTCTTAGAGGGAGGTGGACTTTCGTCGAATGTTATGTTCAACGATTCCTCAACTATCATTGTTTCTTTGTTTAGGACAATGTAAGCTTTACTAGTTTGAGAATAACCAAGAAATACACCTTCATAAGACTTTGGGTCAAACTTGGTGAGATAATCTTTAGTATTAAGAATAAAGCATTTACAACCAAAGACTCTAAAATATCCTAAAGTTGGCTTTTTAGCTTTATAAAGCTCATATGGTGTTTTGTTTAAGAAAGGACGTATTAAAACTCTATTCAAAATATATGTAGAAGTGTCAACGGCGTTACACCAAAACTTTTGAGGAATGTTTTGTTCATTAAGCATTGTTCTACTCATTTCTTGAATTGTTCTATTTTTACGTTCTACTACTCCATTTGATTGAGGTGTTCGTGGAGCGGAGAAGTTATGTGTTATACCATTTGTGTCACAAAAGTTTCCAAATTGAGTTTCGTTGTCAAATTCACGACCATGATCCGTTCGAATCGACACAATTTTAACACCTAGTTGATTTTGAATTTTCTTGCTAAGAATTTCAAATTTATCAAAAGCTTCATTTTTGGTTTTCAAAAACAACGTCCAAGTAAACCTTGAGTAATCATCTACTATGACCAAAGTGTATAAGTTGCCTCCATAGCTTCATATAGCGGATGGTCCAAACAAGTCCATATGTAATAATTCTAGACACTTAGATGTGGACACCATATTTTTAGATTTGTGACTACTATGGGTTTGTTTACCAATTTTGCAAGCGTCGCAAAAGTGTTGGTCATATTTTAGTTTTGGTAAATTCCTAACTAGCTCTTTTGAAGATAGGTTTTGTATAAGTCTCATATTAGCGTGCCTAAGCCTATGCCAAAGAGATCAGCTATCGTCTAACGTTGTTAGGCAAAGTTTGTCATTAGATGTTTTATCTATTTTCATTACGTATATGTTATTTTTCCTAACTCCTTTAGCTATGGTGATACCATCTTTTAGTATTTTACTACCATTTTCATCAAATAGTACTTTATACTTTTTATCACATAATTGGCTAATACTAAGTAGATTAAATCCTAACCTATCCACATGAGCAACATTTTCAATAGTTAGGAAGTTATGAGCGATCGTACCTTTGCCAATGATTTTGCTTTTGAGATTGCTACCAAAGGTGACATTACCTCCGTCATACTCTTGGTATGATGAGAAGAGACTTTGTTGCCCGTCATGTGTCGTGAGCATCCACTATCTTTTATCCATTCATCAGGTTCCAATCCAACTTTCAAGCATACCTAGAAGCAAATAACTCAAGCATTTGGTCCCCAATATCTCATGGGTCCGTTTGGGTTAAACATACCATTTATTTGATTCATGTATGGAAATGATTGAAAAGAGTTCCATGACATGTAATCTGGAGTTTGATATGGTCTAGGGAAGTTTTGATTCCAACCATTGTGTTGGTAGTTGGGTTGTACGTTGTGGTTGCTTTTGGGAAAGTGGCGTTTGGCAAAAGGTGTTTTATATCATTGTTGAGTAGTTTTTTTTTTATCTAAATTCATTTTTAGTGAGTCCTACTCCTGATGTAACAACTGGTTTTAGTTTAACACTATCATTGGTTTTCTTTGTTACTTTGACAAATTCAAGACGGTCCGTATTTAACATTCTTCGTCTCTGCTTGAAAGTACCCACGGCACCATTTGTTTAAACGGACGAACCCTTATTTTGGTTCCGTTCGGTCCGCGGCTGCATCTGCAGCAATTTTGACAGATTGCGCTCTTTTCGCCGCTTTGTTTTGACTCTTTGGAATTAATACTTCATTAAAACCTAGCCCATTCATGTCTCTTGGTGTTTTATGAATTTTAACTATTTCATCGGCAAGAGCGATGTTCTTGTTAAACCTTTTAAATTTAGAATTGTTTTCGATTAAAACATCTTGTGTGAGCTTTAGTTTTTCTATTTCAAGTTTAAGCTCTTGACATGATTTACAATCATCGTCATTTGCTTTTCCTTTTTCAAGTCGTTTTGCTTTTTCTTTTAACTCATAAACTTCATTTTCCAAAAATTCCTTTTGGTTTTTAAAAATTTATTTTTAGTTATGATTTTTAGACTTAGCTCACACAATTGATTATATTGTTTTTGCAAAGTGTCATCATCAATAGAAGAATAAGAAGAGTCGGAAAGTACCTCGTTTGACTCATGTGCCATTAGAGCGATCTCTTCCTTGCTTGATTCTTCATCGTCTTCACTATCACTCCAAGCACCACTTACAAAAGCTCGTTGAGTTTTTCTTTTAGGTGGCTTGGGACATTCTCCTATGAGGTGACTTGCATCACCACATCTAAAGCACTTTCTTTCACCTTTACCCTTTTTGTCATCCCGATCTTTTCGAATGGCTTTTTTCTCTCGAGGTTGTCTTACGAACTTTCCTCTTCTTCTAAAGAACTTCTTAAAATCTCGAACGGCCATGGCATATTCCTCATCTTCACTACCGGAGCAAGATTCGTCCTCATCACTTGATTCCGCTTTTGCTTTTAGAGCAACGGATTTGATCTTCTCCTTTCTTCCTTTGATGATCTCCAAATCTTTCTCCATCACCATTTCGTGTACTTTGAGGTTGCCGATTAGCTCGTCTAGTGACATTTTTGAGAGATCCTTTGATTCTTCAATAGCGGTCACTTTAGCTCTCCATTAGGGATGGAGTGCTCTAAGAAATTTCCTGACGAAGTTCTTACTACGAAAAGATTCATCAAGTGCTTTAAGTGATGTAATAATAGTATTAAAACGAGCAAAGCCACAATCAATGGTTTCATCTTCAGGGATAACAAATTGTTCATATTGTTGAACAAGAAGATCAATTTTGTTATCCTTGACTTGTGAATTACCTTGATGTGTAACAATCAAAGATTCTCAAATATCTTTGGCGGTTTCACACATAAAAATTCTTTCATATTCTTTTCTAGGTAAAGCATTATAAAGCATCATTTTAGCTTCATTATTTTTAGCAACTAATTTCTTTTGTTCATCAATAGAAATATCCTTTGTTGTAGAGCTAAAATCCACTTTAACAATAACAAACCAAAGATATATATCTTTTGATTTTACATATGTTTCAAAACGGTTTTTCCAATAGATAAATCCATTGGTTTCAAAGAGTGGTGGTCTTTGCATAGATTGCCCTTCTTTAAAGTTTTCGAATCCATGGATCGTTTCAAGTTTATAAAATACAAGTTATTTTAGAAATTCTTGAGCAACGAGGCTCTGGTGCCAATTGTAGAAAACTAGAAGGGGGGTTGAATAGTTTACCAATTAAAAACTTCGTTTTGAAACTTATTCAAAGATCAATTGATATTGATCTTAGATATGTTAATGAAATATGCAAGCAATATGTAAGGAGTAAATTAGGAAAGAAATGATCAAACCACAACAAGTTGTTTATAGTGGTTCGGTCTACAAGGACTCTTTTTCCTTGCCCTACTCCACTCCTCGAGTCTCACACTCGAGAGTTTAACTTCACTAGTCAACAAGCTCCTTTCACCGGCGGAGAAAACCTTTACACTTCGCTTACTCTATTTCCGACACTAAGCTAGATGTCGAGTTCTTTCCAAGGGTACAACCACTCCCACACACAATGTATTTTGAGGACTAAAATACTAACCACTCACACTCACAAGATTATGATGGTTTAATACAACAATGAAGTATGGATCAACACAAGATCATACAACACTAAACAAACAAGACTTCCAACTTCTCGTTTGAAGCTTGAATGTGACTTGATCTTCTTTGCTACAAAAGAGATCACTAATATGATATGAAACTGAGTTAGAAAGGTTAGAGAGAAGATATGTATGAGAGTATAGTAGGAAGGGATAAGAAACTACTTGGTTTGGCTTTGCTATTTATAGCCAAAATGGACAGGAGCGTCCACGGACCACGGAACCCTCAAAGGGTTCCGCCCGTGTACCATTTTGTACCGTAGGTCCGACAAACAAGATATCAAAATCTTTGCTAAAGTCAACTATATCCAAGTGATATTGTGCAAGATATGAAGAGTACAAATCCACACAAAATATCTAATGAAATCTTCCAATGATTTCCATAATGCATCACATGATGTCATATGTTGTATTTCTATATTTAGAAATATGCAAGTACTTAAGTAGTGTTTGGTTTTAAGAACCTAACACATTCTAAAAACTACTATCATACATAATGATTAGAGTCATATCAAGATGTCACTAATCATAAATGTAAATGCATGAATGATGAATATATTGTTTGAAAAAGCTTGTTCTAATATCTATTAAACTTGACAAGCTTTAAGCTTTTATACAAAATAAATTTACTTTTGTCGATAACAAAACTTAGGTAAAGATCAAAAATATAAATAACGTTTAATGACGATATTTGTATTAACAGATGCCTTAGCCAAAGTGGTCACATGAGCATCCAACGAACCCAATGTTGCCTGAAGAGACCGAAGACTAAGACCTCAACATTGGCAGACTTTAGCATGTTGGTGATTAGTTCAGGTGAGGTCCGAGGAATTCTTCAAGTAAGCCTCAAGAGTTTCCGAAGACTTTAGAGTTGAGTGTTGGGTCTTCTTTGACCGCATCCATGATTTCATCTATTGTAACACCACAAGTCTGAAGATGCTTGAGAAATTTGACCAGGTTTTCATACAATCTATGTAGATGTTGGTACATGTGATCCCTGTGTTCATCAGTGTTGGCATTGAAGGTGAGCACATCAGACTTTAGATCAGCATAGCTAGTAGCAGCTTAAGTGTGTTGATCCCATAATGTTTCAGTAACCCCAGAATATAGCTTCCTTGAAGCTTTAGTAATCCACATGACTAGTTGACTCTCTGTAAGTGGAAGAGTGTTATCAAACTTTCTGAATTCTTCAAGACAGGAAGATGCGAAGAGTCGAGTCATTGTCTTCGGTGGAAAGGTGACTCTTAGGCTCTTGTGGATCAGCTGATGCTCTTGTTCATTTGAACATCAGCGGCCCAATTCTTCTCCTGCTGATAGAATTTCATCTTCACTTTCACTTGTTCTTCATCGAGAAAAGTATTTCATTGACACTCAAGAACTGTCCGTAAGAAACCAGTGGTGGTGATGGGTTCCATATCGCGGTGGTATCAATCCCTCGAGTCTTTGTCCCCCGTTGCTCCTTCAAGCACGATGGGTTTTTCCTGCTATCCCTAAAGCGATGTGGCAGTGAGATCCCTATCAGCGGGTTGTTCATTTCCCTCTAAGTCTTTGGGATCATTCAGTTGGCCCTCAGACAAAAGCTGTGATTTGCGAATGTCATCCTTGGGCAGTGTGGAAGGCGTTCCCCTACCAACGGGTTGTTTGTTTCCCTCTGGATCTTGGGGAGTAGTAGTTGGGACCAAGGGCACTGACTGTGATGTATCAGTGTCATTCGTTGTCACCGGGGTGGATGATGTTTGGTCTCTAGTGGGTGGCAGATCAGTCTTGGGCTTTCTTTGCCTTTTAGGCTGTGTTCCTGAAGCCTCAGGGCCCTGAGACTTGGGTTTGGTCTTAGTCCCAGTCTGAAGCTTCCCCTTTCTCTTTTTAGGAGCAGGGTTAGGAGACACTAAGTCCTTTTGGTTGTTTACAGCAGCCATATGGGCCGTCAATTCAATATCAGTGACAAGGGATGGGTCCTTTTGAAAATTTGATTGACTCAGGATACCAGGTAAAGCACAATATTTTTGTTCCAGAGGGTAATTGCAACCCAATAACACTTGCAAAGCACAAGAGACAAACCTAGGATACGAAACGTATTTCGTCCTAGTTTTGCTTTGTAGCTTGGTTACAAGATCACTTTAAATGATCTCCCCAATGTCGACAGTGACCCCATTCATCAAGCAGTATGTCACCATCAACTGAATAGAATTAACTTGTTCAGTGGATGAGTGGTTCCCGCCGAGAACCTGAATCACAAAAGTGAACATGATCTTCCAAGCCGCAGGAAATGAGTTCTTGGTGACTGGGGTTCTGTCCAAAAATTTTGGATCTAAAACAATTTGTTTTAACTCATCCTTAACTGTGGAGGGTTCAGGATGGGCAACATAGACTCCATTATTATAGTCTAACCCTGTTGAAGTACAAAAAGTTTTATAGTCCAGGGTGACTGATATTTCCCATTAAAAAGATAATTTGATGAGATACTCCCGAGGTGGTCTAAGGTCATTATCATCGTAGGGTGTCGGGTCATAGGCAACAGTGTTGCCCAAAACTCCTGAGGATATTTTGGTACACTATAGAGGACAGAACAAAGGCCTGTTTCAAGGGCGTTGAATAAAATTTCATTATGTCCTTACAGGCTGGGACATTTGGGGGGTATTCAAAATTTCCTATAACGTTGTTTGTTTCAAATTCAACATTACTGAGATCCCCTACCCACTGTGGTGCATACTGAAGAGATTGTGTTCTTGCCATTTCCATTAAAAAGTTTTAGGGTTTTGAAAAAAAGATATCTTGACAAGAACAATCAAAGAGTTTGAATCTCTTAAGTTTGAAGTGAAAAACCTTTTGTAAATGTTTACAGAGAAGATTTTAGTGAAAACTTGTTTTGAGGATTGAAGAAAACACAAAGATTTCTGGGTTTGAGAAAGTATTTTGACAGAGTTTTGCTTCAGAAATTAATTTGTGTGTGTTTATGAGGTTTAGAAGAGGGTATTTATATACTCACCACTCTATATATGCTGTGTCATATATACTGTGTCATATGGATAACAGTTGATACTCGCTTTTTCATTGTAGGAAGACGGTGAAAACAAAAGAAAAAGTGGCATTTGCAGCAGTATGTATTGGATCAGCAATTTAACATAGTAAGTGAATTATCATACATGCCATTATCCTATAATTTAAAAAAGTGGCCATGATTAGTTGTTGATGAGTGTGCAATTGTTTTATCATCATATGTTAAGTTTGTTTGGGTATTTTTTTATTGTTTGTGTGCTCCTTTTTTTTTAGATTCGAGGCACACTATCCAAATACTATGAATGTCAATGAATGGTCATCAATCAAGGCCATCACATTGGTTACTGAAGTCTGAGGTCCAGATTTTTGAGGTACCTCAGGATGCTAGCGTTGGGATATCTCTTGCACAAAGGCTAGCTCATCACATAGCAAGATTTTTGCTACTAGCGGTGAGTGATCTATCTTGAAAATCTGTTCATGCTACTAACCATGGTCGATGAGTGAATTCTCATGCTTCTTTATTGATATTAAATCGAATCAGTAAAACCATCTTTACTAATAAATGTTTATTCTCACCTTATTCTCACTAACCTTCTACATATATAATTTACAACACATATAAGTCTTGCAATCATCACAAAACATAAAGAATTTATACTAAGAAAATATTGAATATCCCATAAAAGAGACTCGACAACTGCCTCCACACATTATCCAAATAAAACACAACTGAGTCAACCATATCATTGCTTTTCTCCATCACATAACAAGACAAATATCAACAAAATTATTGAAGCACAAACAAACGTAACTTTTATTCATATTCGACATAAGTTACGGGCATACCATAGACAAAGTTAACAACACCCTATTAATCTAACACATAACACCATACCATTAAACATAAAGACCATCAGACAAGCCATCATACAGACACACAAGATACTACCCTAATCATGCAACTCCATTGTAAACACATGGCGACTTTTCTTAATACGCGCTTCCCTAGCCAAATCAAGGACCTGAATCAGTGCATCAAGAATCTGGTGGTCCCTGTCCTGTGCCTCCTCCAAGCATTGAAGACCGTCATTTGCAACATCATCATCAGGACTGAACTTGCGTCCCTCCTCCAGCAGTTCAGTCCTCCTCTCAAGGCGACGGCGAACATCGTCACATTTCTCTCCAAGCAGCATGATGAACCCCTCATTCTCACCTTGCTCCTGTAGAAACGGGAACTTAAAGGCATGATGGAGTTCATCAGAACCACATGCTTCTTTGAGCTGATCAAAATTTGGGGCGTACACCATTCTGTTAACAGATTTTTCAAAAAAACTCACAAGGTACAAAGGCAACTATGTAAAGCCAGAAAAACCCACCTTATATAGGGAAAAAAAACTGTAGCACTAAGTTAGTGTAACCTAACTGATACAGTATATCATTACTTATCATTCCAATGATAGATTCCCAAACAAGGCAAAACAGGACCTAGACTGACCTAAAAGCATCTTTGAATGGTTCATGAACAAACCACTAATCTCAAATTTCAGCACTGCACACTAAACTGTAGAATGTGTGTTGTCTACTTTAATCACTTTATCTGCACAGATTATCTTGATGAACAAGCCACTGAAAGTTCATATTAGTGACTTAAAATAAATATTCACCTTTTATTTTCGATTATTCTAAATCATATAGTAATATTTTTTAATTTTATTTTATTATAAAATCTATATAAATAAATACATTTTTTTTTTCTCCCAAACTAAATTCAAATCCCATTTTAACCTGACTTAGGCTACCTCCAATGCACAAGGGTGAAGGGTTGGAAAGTTGCTTTGCTGCGTGAACCTTCATTGGAGGTGTTGTGTGAGATGTTGGCAAGCTTCAAGGTGAAGCAACAAAAGGTGAAGTCTTCACTTTTCGGGCACTGTGTTAGTGAGTATCTTTTTTATTTTATTTTTTAGTTTATGAGTGTGTGAGAAATATATAATGAGGTATTTTAATAAATAAAAGTGTGTTGAAAAGTGAAGTGGGGTGAGATGGTTAGGAGTGAAAAGTAAGATGGTGGTGAAGGCGAGAGAAAGCTAATGTGACACTGAAGTATAAGATAAAGTGATGTGAGGATTGAAGGTAATCTTATACACCAAACAAACTCTAAGATTTTATGCAAAATGAAAGTTAACATCTATTTTAGAACATAGAAAGTACTTACTCAAATGGTACAATACTATATTTCTAAGGGCCGCAACATGTTAGAAAAGAAAAGAAATAAATACGAAATGCTTGTTATATTTATAAATTTGATTTGAACATTCAACATACAAACAGTTAAAACAATTTATACTTAAAGTATAACTGTTTAATATACATTTAATTTGTTTTAATTAGATGTTATGGGAACGTGCAAATCACATCCCTAAAATATATCTTACTATTATATAAAAAGAACTCATAACTTAAATTTTTTACAACTCAGCTTCAAAAAGTTTGAAACTGTTGCATACCAATCTTCCTATTAAATAAAAAAGGCATGTTTTTACTGTTAAAGCCTAAAAAATGTTACACCTCCTCATCCCAATAGTATCAACCTACATGATCTTTGAGGAGATTCACATGCCTTGTCCACCCACTCTTATTTGACTAATCTCCTACAACCCAACAAGTTATATCATCTTTCATATGGTGTATTAATTTACATAACAACTACTACGTATAATGGTAATGTGATTTGAGAGGTTCATTATGACTTAGTTCATTAGATAATTTTAGTAAATTTAGTGATAACTATACCAATCGTACGTGTTGAAGCTTATTTGGATGGTTACTTCTGATATAAAAAGAAGCAAAAGGTTATGTTTATAAGAGAAAATTTCTTAAACGAACAGATTCTACTTCTACTTTACATATACGAACCTCGCCTATACACTTTTCTAAAATGAACTTTTCAATATGATACGTTAGATTCCTACGATAATCGTTTTTAAACTGTACACGTGCATAAAGAATTCCTGGGCGTGGGTTTGGGCGTGGTACAAACTAGTAACAAGTTCTGGGCGTGTACAAGTTGTTCTGGGCGTGTACAAGTGGCCTAGGCGAGAGGCGAGGGCTGGCGTGGGGTTCGTGGGCTAGGCATTAAAGCGAGGTTCTAGGCGTGGGGCGTAGGCGTGGACTAGGTGAGGTTATGGGCGTGGGGGCGTGGGCTAGGCGTGGACTAGGGAGGATGAAGGTGGTGGTGCTGGTGGAAGAGAAGGGAGGACGAAGGTGGTGGTGCTGGTGCAAGAGAAGGGAGGACGAAGGTGATGGTGGTGATATGGATAGTTTTGTTATAGAGCTTTGATTGATGAGTATTTTGCTACTTGCTACACTCTTGTTTCTTTGTGTGCAAATGTAATTGTTTTGTTGAGGCATGTTTATAAAAGTGTGACATGCAGGTATGATTGTGACAAAAAACATGATGGTATGATTGTGACAGAAAATGGTCGTTTTGGTAAAATAGATGAAAAAGGTTCACTTTGGTATAATCACTATGTATATGGTTCATTTTCGTATTTTCTCTATGTTTATTGTTACTATTCATGAAGTGACAAAAGATGATTTTTGCATGTGTATTTAATAAACTAAATGGGCATGAAACTGAAGCAGAGAGCTTGCTTGTGACTTATTGGTAGCAAATATATATCTTACAAGTTACGACTTGAGGACTTTTTAGTTTTTAACTATCTTTGTTTTACATTAAACATGTTGTCGTGATTTTTTTATACTCTTGGGCCGTGCTTTAAAACTTTACTAGTAGTACACTATACAAGAATGTATTGATGGCTATGAATAAAAATGATGTGAATACATTTGATCATGAGACAAGATAAATGTGACATATCACACCATTCACCAAACCCCATAGTTAATAACCTTCAAAGCCAAATAAAAAACACAACACTCCACCTATAAAACCACTTCAAACACATCCCATCTATTCGCAAACTCACCACTTTCTAGTACAAGCACCACACCTAAAAAAACTCCTTGCCAAAAACCAATTAAAAAATGGAAGGCAAAGAAGAAGATGTTAAGCTAGGAGCAAACAAGTACTCAGAAAGACAACCAATAGGAACCTCAGCTCAAACTGACAAAGATTACAAAGAACCACCACCAGCACCTTTGTTTGAGCCAGGAGAGTTGTCTTCTTGGTCTTTCTATAGAGCTGGTATTGCTGAGTTTATAGCAACTTTCTTGTTTTTGTATATCACTGTTTTGACTGTTATGGGAGTTGTTAAGTCTCCTACAAAGTGTGGGACTGTTGGTATTCAAGGGATTGCTTGGGCTTTTGGTGGTATGATCTTTGCACTTGTCTACTGTACTGCTGGTATCTCAGGTATATTTTCTGAAAGACCCTTGTTTCAGTTAAGTTTTTAGTTTTTATATAGCTTTAAGATTATGTGTTTAGTGGCTGTTTTGGATGTTCTTGATGGTCTATTTGACAATTTTGAGTGAAAATTTATAAAGTCAAATTATGGTTCAAGATAAAGGTTATCTTGAATTTAACACTTATTTTTCAAGAAAATGTTATTTTCCCCTATATCTACACATCCCTTGTGTAGAATTATGTTTTTTGTTATAAAAACATAGCAAAAAGGTTGAAATTGTGTGTTATTGGTGTTTTTTTTCTTATGTTTAGTTTAGTAATTGAGTGACTCTTTTAGACCTTCTTGATGGCCTACTTCATAGTTTTTGTATGGATTTTAGAAAGTGAAGTTAAAAAAAAAAAATAGTTTGCTTCAAGTTAAGGTTTTCTTGGATTACTCTTAATTTAGATATATTATCTACAAGACCCTTGTTTCAAGTTATGCTTTTTACTGTAAAACAAACCTAAAGCATGTGTTATTGATGCTTTCTTTATGTCATAAGTGTCAATTTAGTGTGTTAGTGACTGTTTTGGATCTTCCTGATGGTCTAATAGACAAAAGTGAATGTTTTATTTGTATAGATTTAAAAAATCAAAATCAAGAAGAAATCCTGTCTTTTAAGTTAAAGTTGTCAATTTTTTAAAGTAAGTGTGCTTCAAAGTAGAAGGTTTCTTGAATTTTACTCTTGATTGTAAGAAACTGTTACTTTCGCTTTAAGTTCAACTTTTGTTGTTTGGATAAAAATTAAATCTTGTGTTCTTTGTTGGTGCGAAACAGGAGGACACATTAACCCTGCTGTGACCTTTGGTTTGTTGTTGGCAAGAAAACTATCTTTGACCCGTGCACTGTTCTACATGATTATGCAATGCCTTGGTGCCATTTGTGGTGCCGGTGTGGTCAAGGGCTTCATGGGCAAGAACCAATTTACCACTTTGGGTGGTGGAGCCAATGTTGTAGCCCATGGTTACACCAAGGGTGATGGTCTTGGTGCTGAGATTGTCGGTACCTTTGTCCTTGTTTACACCGTCTTTTCGGCCACTGATGCAAAGAGGAGCGCCAGAGACTCACATGTTCCTGTATGTATACTTTTAACAGTCTCATATATGCTTTCTTAGTTGGTCATATGTCCTAATTAACCATCTAACCAACGAATCGTGTGCATATCCAAAACAATATATGGGATAAGCAAGTAATTTAACTAAGAAAACGACTCGCTAACATATCCTAGTTTTGACTTTAATAATTGATAAATGAGTACTAATTTTTGCTATCCGAGTTGATTGTTTTTGAGAATATGCTTTTAAAGAAATCTTTATTCTCTTGGTGACTACTGACTAGTTTGATCTTATAAAGAATTAATCTTTTCTTAATACCCAATTAGTGGTTTTTGATAAGGCTAATTGCTATAAAGAATGCTCAATTATTCTCCAAGGATAATGACCAAAATACCCTTTGTGTTGTTTTAGAATCTTGTAAAGTTTGGCAAGTAGCTTTATGTCTCTATCTTCTTTTTGTGTTGGCATGTTATTGATGATGATGGTGTCATGTGCAAGTCATTTTTCTTTATCTTTTCTAGTGCACTAGTGGTTTCTTTGGTATAATTTGTTATTGTAAATGCTTAAAATGCCTAAAAAGCTAAAGGCAATGAAATTAGGCATAATTGGTCCGGGCCCTTAAGTTGTAATATCTGAGTCTTCTAACCATAAGTTTGGAATTTGAAAATACGGGGTATAGCTAACTTGTGACATTTGCAGATTTTGGCTCCTCTCCCCATCGGGTTTGCGGTTTTCTTGGTTCATTTGGCCACCATCCCGATCACCGGAACTGGTATTAACCCTGCAAGAAGTCTTGGAGCCGCGATCGTCTACAACAAGGACCACGCATGGGATGACCACGTAAGTGATCATTTCCAACCTTATTACATACAAACATATATTAAGATCACATGAGATGAATATACTAATGTTAAGATAATATACTAATCGGGAATATATGTAATTTGCAGTGGATCTTCTGGGTCGGTCCCTTCATTGGAGCTGCACTCGCTGCCTTGTATCATCAAGTTGTCATCAGGGCCATTCCCTTCAAGAGCAGTTCTTAAGTTATTTAAATGTTAAAAGAGTTATGTGAATTGTGTGCGTGTAAATTATGGTCCTAAAATGGATGTTATTTGTATTTAAGCCTTTATGCTTGTTTATCAACTATTTTCTATGGAATGAACAAACTTTATTTGAGAACTAGATCACTGTGTTATGGTTTTTTGGCTTCAGTTCGCAAAAGCTTCTAGGGTGTTTGTTCCGGTTGTATTTCGGGCATCAAACCAAAGCAAACTACACAGCTTTTTTTATGCATATGCCTCTATTTTGGCAATTGCGATATTGGTTAATGAAACTAATCATCATAATTATATAAGTCATTGATTTTTCTGTTATTATACATGTACTTCAACAAGAAAAGTTGTAGTCTTGTAGACAACATGAATAGTTATTGATGAAATACGGTCCAAAGCTTGTGCCAAACTGTTAGAAGTGTATCTCATTATATCTTCTCTTATATGAATTTTCTTTCAAATATACACGGTATAGTATTTGATTCGTAACCCTTAACAGTTTGAAAGAAACGATAAATTTTATGGCCTAAAATCTTGTTCCACAAAAACCAACAAATTAATTAGGGATTCGGATATGCTAATCTTGAAAAGGTTTATAACAAAGATTATTCGAGCTAACCTTGAGTTGAAACACGACCCAAAGCTTGGGCCAAGCCTTCATAAGCAAGCGTATCTCACTATATCCATCTCATAGTGAGCTTTGTTTTGAATTATGGAGTGTTCGATTCAAAACCCTTAACAAAAAAGAAAAATTATTTTAAGGCTTAAGTTGTGTTTCACCTATCAACAAAAAAGGTTCTAGATGAAATGAATCTGAAGAGTTTATAACAAAAAAGGTTCTAGATGAAATGAATCTGAAGAGTTTATAATAATTATATAAGTCATTGATTTTTCGGATATGCTAATCTTGAAAAGGTTTATAACAAAGATTATTCGAGCTAACCTTGAGTTGAAACACGACCCAAAGCTTGGGCCAAGCCTTCATAAGCAAGCGTATCTCACTATATCCATCTCATAGTGAGCTTTGTTTTGAATTATGGAGTGTTCGATTCAAAACCCTTAACAAAAAAGAAAAATTATTTTAAGGCTTAAGTTGTGTTTCACCTATCAACAAAAAAGGTTCTAGATGAAATGAATCTGAAGAGTTTATAACAAAAAAGGTTCTAGATGAAATGAATCTGAAGAGTTTATAATAATTATATAAGTCATTGATTTTTCGGATATGCTAATCTTGAAAAGGTTTATAACAAAGATTATTCGAGCTAACCTTGAGTTGAAACACGACCCAAAGCTTGGGCCAAGCCTTCATAAGCAAGCGTATCTCACTATATCCATCTCATAGTGAGCTTTGTTTTGAATTATGTAGTGTTCGATTCAAAACCCTTAACAAAAAAGAAAAATTATTTTAAGGCTTAAGTTGTGTTTCACCTATCAACAAAAAAGGTTCTAGATGAAATGAATCTGAAGAGTTTATAACAAAAAAGGTTCTAGATGAAATGAATCTGAAGAGTTTATAATAAAGACCATTCAGGATCACCACACCTAGAAACAATAAAGAGCTTCATGCTTTTAATTATATATTGCTCTTATGTTTGTTCATTCATCCATGTGGGACAAGACCAAAACCCATCTATTACTTTACGTTTGTGTTTCAACAGCCTTGATTTTACTCATGCAGCTCCATATCTCAGATTTTAAGCTCCGTAACTATGGCTCAGTCCGAACCTCAACACCAACACCTACTTCTCAATTTCAAATTACACTTCAGTGGTTCATCTGTGGGTCTAAAATAAGCAAACAATTTTAACGGCGTTGCACAATTTTCAAACATCATGTTTTGGATGCTATAATAGATCCCAACTCACTGACAATATAATTTTCTATATATTTAGAGCACACGGTAGCATGCCCTCTTCCTTGCGTTATTGCTTAGTTGGCATCGCGTTATACCCATGTTAACATACCGTCCATGCGCGTTATCACACTGCGTTATGCTGGCAACTCAGCGTTAAGGTGTTTTGATTAAAAAAAAATCATTTTGCCCCCTTATAACGTTACGTTTTTGGCCCTTGTGAGTGGGTTGATTGTATATGTGTTAACTCTGTGTGTTTGTTAATTGTGTGTGTGTGTGTAAAGGTGTTGAAGGAGGCGTTTTGTTGAATCCTTTTTTTTTCTCTCTCTTTGGGCTGTTGTATTGTGGGCGGCTTTATGTTTTATGTTCTGAAATTGAAAATGTGTATTAACTCAACTTAATTTTTGATTTTATTTGTATTTTTTTAGTTTTGCAAATTTTTTTTAAATGTTATTTGTATTTTTTTAAATGTTATGTTATTTATTAAATTAAGTATTAGTTTATGGGTTGAATTTGTAAATTTTATTTTTTAAAGAAAAAACTAAAATACACCGTTCGTCCCTAATCTTGTACACACGCATCACGATTGGACAAAAGTTGGCCTTTTCATCGTGAGAGGTCCAAAATATGGGTTTTTAATGCCAAACAAGTCCCTTGACCACTAATGCCAAAACCAACGTCTGATTTTTGTTATGTAGTCGAGGGTATTTTGGTCCATACACATTTATACTTGAATCATATTCATTTAAAGACAAAGTCAATCAATGATTCTTTCATTTGCTTGGCCATCAATTCTATTTCATTGATTGTAATAACATGACTTGAATCCCATTCATTTAAAGACAAAGTATATGCGACATCGAATGTAGCTCAGAAAGTATCAGTGACCTCAACGGTTCAAAATTGGATTTCAATGAAAAGAATCAAAATTGAAAGACAAAGTAAAAGTTTGATTATGGGTCTCATTCGCTTGATATGAGGAGAAATGGAAACGGGTCTACAAATTGGAGATGCCGGAAAGTTGTTCAACATATGGAAACCATTTTTTTTTCTTTCTAGAAATTTAAGAAAATAAGAAGTAGAAATGGAATTAAGGAGGCTAGGAGGCGAAGGATCACCAAACAACTATCAAGTGGCCTTCTAAATTATCTTGGTTCAGATGTTAACTTTAGACCCACAGTAAGGAAGATCAGAAACTTCATGAAAATCATGAATGTTATTTGTGTATGGAAAAGCAAATATAAGATCTGTGTGACATGCAACTTTTTTGAAGAAGTAAATTACTATAATTATATGGGTAAGAAAGAGGAAGACACCTCCTAAGAATTAGGAATGCGCTATTGTAGATAGGATGTAGATGTTTATTTGGTCAAAACTTTTATGAGCATGCCCCTAAGCTATATATTACATACTACAACAAATGGTTCACACTCCGACCAAATGAATTGGGAATCTGGGATAGATTGAGTAATAACATGCCGTCACATTTGTTTCACAAATTGCAGGTTGCCGCATTAATACTAGAGAACACTTTTACATCCATCCTAGACATGGCTGGAGTTTTACTACCCTTTTTGAAGTATTTTATTGGAGGAAGCCTCTCTAAAGGCCCAAAAATTCTTAATTTTGTTGTTCGTTCTCCATGGAATACCCTCGATATTGTTGGCCAGGTAACGAACTCCTGGTAGAAATTTCTGAAACCACATAGTTTGTTGATGTTTCACACATATAGGAGAATACTTATGCCCTGTTATTGTTTGATGGTCTATTATATATAGAATGTTGTTTATTATCAAATAATTGATTGTAGCATTTTGTACACATGTTAAACAACCAATTCTATTCCTTTCTGGACAACGAGATGAGATGATACATCCATTGCACATGCAGATGTTATATGCTAAAGCAGCTACACATAACAAACGTTGCACATTTGTTGAATTCCCTACCGGCATGCACATGGACACCTGGATAGCCGGTGGTGATCATTACTGGAAAACCGTCCAAACATTCCTACAACAGATTTTCAATGAAAAGAAGGCTGATGAATCTCACCCTGAATCAAATGGTATGTCTTCAATAATCTTCACATGCACTGTTATTGCGGTTCATATAGATAACTATACTTGAATAAGATCGTACCATACTTGAATATTTGATGCAACTGTGTGTGTGAGGTTGCCGTTAAAAGAAGACAATGAAAAGTAAGTAATTTGAGCTAGAAAAAATTGTAAAAATAAGTAAATAACGCAAAACACAGCCCTTTTCATTAGAGATACAATAACAGAATATTGTGTACATTTATTGTCGGCGTGTGCTCATGGTTTATTTCTAAAAAATGTAGCATGTTATATCGACCAGGATATTAAATTTTATATTAAGTTGGTATGAACATGTTCTCTTATTACAATCAATGAAATAGAATTGATGGTCAAGCAAATGAAAGAATCATTGATTGACTTTGTCTTTAAATGCATTAGTAAGTAGGTATACTCCTATGTATTATGTATACTACATACTAATGCATTTAGGACTTTTTATAAAAGGAAGTTTTAAAAATGTAAGCCTACATATGTTTTTATAATTAGTAATTCATATAATTAAATTCTACATTATAATAATTGTATTATAATGTACACTAATGACACATTAAATTTTAGTATTAAAATGGATATTACAAACTTACAATAATACAAATTTATAGTTGTAATTATTATCATAAACATTCAAGTTTTACAAAGTTCAAATGAGTATAAGTATGGATATTTATATTTGTTTAATATACTTTACGAAAATTCAAACACGTATCTACTCTTTTCGAACTATCAAACGGGTAAACTGACAAATATTGACTCTCATTCCATACCACTTAAAGATCAAGGTACGAGAAAAACTGACATGTTGGGTACCGCAGCTGCTTTGCGCAGGTACTATGCTAGTTAATTTATTACTGTATATAGCTATGTCAAAAACAACAATTTAAGAATATGTATTTTCGTGTTTAATCAAACTAGTTGTAAGTACTGCGACCGTATATGACTTGAATCACCGGAACTAGTATTCACCCTGCAAGAAGTCTTGGAGCCGCAATCATCTACAACAAGGACTACACATGGGATGACCACACAAGTGATGATTTTAAACCTTATTTACATAACAACATATATTGATATCACATGAGATGTTCGAAATATACTACCAGTAATAATTGAGAATATGTGCAGTTCGCTGTGGCTATTCTGGGTCGGTCCCTTCATTGGAGCTGCAATCGCTGCCTTATATCATCGAGTTTTCATCAGGGCCATTCCATTCAAGAGCATTATAATTAGAATTGTGTGTATGTACATTATGCTTTGCATTTAAGCTTTTAAGCTTGTTTCTCAATTTTCTATGGAATGAACAACTTCTATTTGAGAACTATAGATCAATGTGTTGTGGTCTCGGCTTCAATTTACAAAGCTTCTAGGGTGCATTATTTGTTCCGGTTATACTCCTTCTATCAATCCAAAGCAAACTATATACATCCTTTGGTATTTGTATGCCTTTATTCTGGCGAATGGTACATTGATAATTAATGAATCTACTCATCTGGATTATATCAGTCATTCATTTTTTTGTTATTACACATGTACTTCAACAAGAAAAGCTTTAGACAACCTGAATAGTTATCAAGTCAAATATGATTACATAAGCTTAATATAGATAATTATCTAATCTCAAACTTGGGTCGAAATCCCAAGCTTTCATCGTTTTGCTTACAATTTACGTTAATTTGGCGACCTAAAAGGTAACATCACACCGCGTCGCAATTTTCAACCGGCAAACCGGGTTTCAAGGGGTAGCCGATACAGGATTTGAGTTCTACCATTAGGTTTTCGTAGCGGTAAAACATTAAATCATCGAATACAAGGTTTCGTGAACTGAAACAAAAATAAAAGGGTAGACATAATTGCATCGTAAAAATAATGACTCTCCTCAAATTAAGTTCCGAATTAGTGATGCTGCCAATGGAGTTACGCAAAAGGGAAGAGACTCATAGAATGGAAATATTTTGACCAATTCCTAATAACTTAACAATAACTAAAAATATAGATAGAATTCAAATAAAAATCCGAATACATAGAAATTACAAAACCAAAAACCGAGAATTCTATTTGGAATCCCAACTTATTAACCCTTTCCACATAAGCCAATCTATTTTATTTTTTCTCGCGTGCTTGATTTAGAAGGCATGTTCGGCTAATATGGGCCGTACCATACATCTACACCGAGTTGATAAGTAAGCTCTTGGTGTGAATAATTGGGCTGAGAAGGTTGAGATTCGTCCCATAAAAAGGGATGTGGATTGTTTTCCATGTTGTTCAAATGGTTCCCATTGTTATCTTGTTGGTTCCATTCTTGTTGTTCGAGGCTTAATCGGGATTCCTCAAGACTAAGCATGGAGCATGCTTCAGCAAATGTGGGGAGAGGTTGTCGGAGGCGGATGATTCCCACAACTTGCTTGTAATTATCTCCTAAGCTGTTGATCAAGTACGTGACTAGAATCTTGTCAGGAACTGGTGCATCAAGGATGGCAAGAAAATTCGCCATACGTCTGATCTTTGTAGTATAAGCCTCAATTGACAAGTCCCCTATCTTCATGTTTTGAAGGTCACTAACAAGTTGCATTGCTCGTGCATGTTTGTTGACAGTACAAAAGTGATCTTCAATATTCTTCCACACATCTTTCGCAGTGACATCTTTACTAGGAGCGACTCGCTGATCCTTACTGGTTCCATTCTTGAAGTCGAGGATCCTTACTAGGAGCGACTCGCTGATTGAGTTACATATCCACAACTGGACAAGAGCGTCAATTTGCTCCCATTTTTTATCGTTAGGTCCTTCTGGAACCGAAGTGCCATCAATGTGCCCAAGAACACCATAGCCAACGCAATGAGTTTTAAAACATACACGCCATGCAGGGTATTTTAACTCGTCGAGATCAAGAACGAATGGTATATGATCTTTGATGTTAGCGACTTTGTAGGGTAAATCCCACGAATCAGTAGCCATTGTTTTGTTTTGGCGATTGAAGTGACGGCTAGGGTTGTGATTTTAGGGGGACGTAACTTAATGATGCAATATTGAGAGAATATTTGTCGATTAATATTGTTGTTGATCAGGATGGTATCCAACTATCCATGATGGGCCCTTCTCAACGGGCCAAGCCCTACATGGTATCCAACTATCCATGATGGGCCCTTAATTATCCATTTGTCACTATTTGAATTTAGCAGAAGTCACAAATAACTTGTTTGCGTCTTCACCAATAATAAGTGTTTCACAAATAATTTTTTTAATCAAGAATACTACAGTACAAGAAACTGAAATTTATGAGTTTTTTTTAACTCTTATTATTGGTAAATAAAATAAGCTATTTAGAAGCTGTTTTAAGCTTCTTATTCTACGGGCATCATAGTATCATACAAATTTGGTAAAGCCGTAATCGAGTTCAGTTTATGATGTTTAAGCCTTAATTTCCTAACTTTGGGGCTAGCCCTCACGCGCATTGTCATTTGTTTATGGAGGAGTAACTTTGAAAGAAAATAGTCACGCTTACCAATATATAGGGTAATATCTCTCGAGCAGGATCATAAACCCACTTATCATTGTCTTTTACATATTGTTCTTAGAGCAAAGCATGCAAACCGGCCCCATACCAGTTGTCAATATTTTGTAAGAAACATTTAGCTTAAAAGCTTTTTAAAATTTAAATAAGTTCGTAAGGCAAAGTAAACCGCATCTTACTTTTATAAATCACTTTGATGAACTTCATTCTCCAATGTTATGATTTATGAGCTTCATCAGGTTTACTATTCACAGATATCTCCCTTAATATATTTAGTACGAGTATTATAAATTTGGTGAGAAACATTATAACCTCCTAACTAGAAATGAATATGCATCTTGATGTCATTCCACATCGCTTCGTGCACCTGTGCAAGAAAACCAACGTTAGTGTTTTCACTATAATTGTTTAGTATTCCTTTCTTATTCGTTTGTTGCATGGTGTGACAAACAGGGCGTAGTCTGTTACTATCAATTTCTTAACTTTTGGCTAGCCCCTTTCAAGGTGATCCCGTTTTCTACAATTAAATTCATAATCATGTAGATGGATTTAAGCAAACTTTGGAGATGGAATTTATGTTAAAAGAGCCTACATGTACATTGGTATATGTCAAATATCCGGTCCATGAAATATTATTTAACATTTTATCATGACTTCAACAAGCATTAATTTCAGGAAAGCTACAAGCAAATTGTACCTTATACTTCAAATATTCAAAATCGAGCAACTCGCTCATCGACTTGAACTCAAGCAAGTTATTGTTTCACTTTGGTGCAAGATATATTGTCTTCCTCAATGTCATTTTATATATTTGTATTTTATTTATAGGTCGATATCAATATTCAATGTTTCACAAGAAACAAAAAATAATGTCGAAAGAAATCCAATAAACCGGTTTTTAAAGCGGAACTACGAATAAAAAAAAACTCCACAAGACCTCAACAAAAGGTTATGATCCCTTAATACCGAGTGGCACCAACACACACACACACACACACACACATGAGATATTTACACTCAAACGTTTATTAAACGGGCTAAAAAAGAATGTACAAATAAACCTCAACCTCTCATCCCTATTTATAGAGAATGAGGGGAAGAAACCTAGTCCTTGGTGAATAAGGAATCTACAATTGAGGAGGTTAGGAGATTTCGTAATACATGACTAACTTCTTTAAGTTTGAGCTAAACTACAACTAATCCTATAAACTTATATCCTAACTATTATACACTAATATTCTAACAATTTCCACCTTAGTGGTAATAGTTAGCCTTCTCCGATACTCATCAACTTCAACCAGTGCTGGACCCTCAAACCGGGGACCGCCTTCATCAAGGCACCAGTAGCACTACATGCTACTAACTTTAGCTCAAATCCTAACTATGTATAGAGTCCTTTTAGCCATGTATCCTCCTTTAATTCTCCAGTAAGTGTCATATACTCTTCTTTAGTTGTTAACAAAGTCATCATGTGTTGCAATATAACTACCTAGCTCACCGCACATTCCTGTATCATAAACTTGTACATTATGATTATTCTATACATGATAGTGATCGATATACCCATGGCGTAGTCAGAATCCGCAAAAGCTTGTACGTCTATCTGTAATCCACGATCAAACCCATCCAACATACCCACATCTACATATGCTATGTGAGGTCTCGTGCAGACTACTTGATACTCATGACTTCCAACTGCATATATACATGACCCTTTGCTATTCTTTTCTTCATCACAATTCCCTGATAAACCATCCTCTAACGACAACGTATGGTGTCCCCCACAATATATGAATCGACATCTCGTTGGAAAACCTGAATCATGACACCCTCAAAGTATAATCACTCTGATTCCTGAAGATCTCTATACCAAGTTTATTTTCTTTCCTTCATCTAGCAAACCCTTGGTAACCCAGATCTCAGCCTTGCTTTTGCAAGTAAATCCCATATAATCTATATAGAGGAATAGATATATGAACATATCTGGTGCATACTTCCAATAATATTTTTTGGTTGTCGTTACTTTTTCGTCTAAAATTGTTGCTGAGCATACACATACCAGACCGAGTATCCATATCTTCTTTCATTACAACCATCCACTTTTAAATTACCTCACAAGCAACTGCATCCCTAAAATTCAATGACTCATGTGCATCTTCTTTTATCACTCTAGCAACTCCTGAAGCAACCATATTACTATCACCTCTATACCTTTCAACAACATTACCCTCTGCACCCTCTTGACCATGTACTTCGTTTTTCATAATGGTTGCCCCTACGTTTGCACCAAGGTTTCGTGTTTGTCGTTCCTTTAAGTTTTTTAACCTCCAAATTTCTTTGAGCCACTACAGCATGATCGTTACTCTCCTGAATTACCTTAGATTCACGATTTTCCTGAGCTCCCTGCAGTTCCACCTCAAACCGAACACACTTTTGAACATGTACTCCATGGACTCTGTTTTAACACAAAGACCAAGTTGCTTGAACCCAACGTGTTTTGAACCTCCATGCTCTTTGTACAATGTACTTTTTATCCAACTTTACCAACAAATCTCACAAGCCGTGTGCTAAATCCTTCGAAGTATTGATTTTTCAACACTCTTCAATCGACTCACCCCTTGTAGAAAACCCTAACAAGAAATTGTCTAACCTGAGAGCTACTCCGAAAAATCCTTTACTGTAAATCTTTTGTCTATTAAACCCTAGCAAACCTGAAACATGAAATTAAGTAACAAACTAGTCAACAAAACCCTCGATGATAGAAGAACCCTTATTGAAAAACCTGGAACAAAATCAATCAAAGAAAACCATTTGATGACACCCTTGCTCAAATCGATCAAACTTCACCATCAATTAACCTTCTTTAAACCGAAACCTTGAAGTCAAAACTCTTGCAAAACCTTGTCACCTTTGATGCTCAAAACCGAAACTCCAAAAACCTTGTGACAAAAGAAAACGATTTCCTATAATCCTAGGAGAATCGGTCCACCTCTTTGTAAGACAACTTCAATAACCTTGTTGCCCAAGTAATCTTAGAAACCTTGAACCTTGTAATCTACACAACGATAGCCAAACAATAACCTTCCTGGACTCTCATATGCAAGATCCCTTTGGTGAGATTCTAGATCTATGTGTCTTCAACCTACGGTTGGAGTTTCATAGAAATCCGACGGTTAACGAACCCCGTAGTGCTAGTTCTCCCACGACGGCGTAGTAACCGGCGAACCAAATCCGGTTCACTCGTTTCTCTTGTTTTTGGCTCTGTCCACATTGTGTGATTCGTTATTCTCGAACAAGGCTCTGATACCAATCGTTGAAAAAAAAATCCAACAAACTGGTTTCTAAAGCTGAACCACGAATCAAGAACAACTCCAACACCCCGACGAAGGGTTATGATCCCTTAATGATGACCGGCAGAAACATAAATACACACACACGAGATATTTACACTCAAATATTTATTAAACGTGAGCTAGAAAAGAAGGTACAAAGAAACCTCAACCCCTTATCCCTATTTATAGAGAATAAGGGGGAGAAACATAATCCTTGGTGAACATGGAATCTACAATTGAGGAGGTTAGGAGATTTCCTAATACATGACTAACCTCTTTAAGTTTGAGTTAAACTACAACTTAACCCCCTAGACTTATATCCTAACTATTACACACTAATATTCTAACAAACATCACTAACTTTATAAATAGTAACTATAATAAATTTGATTGAAAACTTACAAGATCATATAATAACTTGTTTTTACCGTTCAACAAGACGAGTTAGAAGGTATGTGCCGGTTAATATTACCGTTTTTGCTTATTCAACTGTGGATATTTGATGTAGTTGTTCTAATGGTTTTGATTGTTAACTTGTTGGGTTTCCTCAAAAGGTACGAAGCAAGGAACATGCTTCAGAAAACGTGGGGAGAGGATCTTGGCGGATTGTTCTCACAAATTTCTCATACTTGTCTCCTAGGCCATTAATCAAACACATGACTAAGTTTTCCTTGGGGACAAGTGTATTAATGACGCCAAGAAAATTCACTATTGCTTTGATCTTTCCACAATAATCCAGGATTGATAAGTCTCCAATATTCATGCTTTTAAGATTACTATAAAGCTCCCTTGCTCATGCACGTCTATTGATACAAAAATAATCGTCAATATTCTCCCATACATCTTTTGTTATGACATCTTTCGTGAAGATCATCACTAGAAGTGACTTGTTGAATTAGTTATTAATACACACCTTGACAAGAGCGTCAATTTGCATCCATTTTTTATCGTTAGGTCCTTTTGGAAATGTTGTGCCATCAATATGCCCAAGAACTCCAAAGCAATCGCAATGAGTTTGAAACAACTCGCGCATGCAAAGTATTCTAACTTGTCGAGATAAAGAACAATTGGTATGTAGTCTTTGATGTTAGCAACCTTAGAGGGTAACTCTCACAAAGACATTCTTTTTGTTAATACAAATAAGCTATAAAAACGTTTATTTATATTTTACGATATTCTAATATTTTGTCGATAACAAACGTAAAATCATTTTAACGAAACAAATAAAATACGTAAATAGTTTGAACCAATAGTTTACTAACACACTTACATTTTCATATAAAACACTAAACAAGTAATATTGTTACATCTTATAGAATTGCATATGTATAACAACTAGTGTTTACATAACATGAAAATGTGCAAATATATATATAGGCATAATTTCATGTATATCCTTGTAAATTTCAAAAATTACATATATATCCTTTTTACTAGTTTTTGATGCATAAAGTACAATGCTTTTAATGCATCAAAAAGATATATATGTAATTTTTGAATTTTGCAAGGATATATATGTAAATGCCCCTATATATATATATATATATATATATATATATATACATTTGTATATATTGTAATGGGTAGAAATCTAAGTTCTTAACCCATTGACTAGATACATTAAATGTAGTTGAGTAAAACCCATAGTCCATGACCCATATCCATGGAGCTTGATCCACAACCCATGACCCATTGCATGACATCATGCATGAAGTCATGTTGGGTATTATCCATGGTCCATGACCCATACCCATGATCCAATGTCTAGATACATTGTATCTTATTGGATACCCACGGCTCATATCCATGACCCATGACCCATGACCCATGATCCATGACCCATAACCCAAATATGGAGGAGCGTATGGAGGATCCCCAAGTTTACACTGTACGGATCCCTCATGTAAGGGATCCGTGGGATCCGGGGAACAGTAGAGGTTTTTGCCTATAAATAGTGAGCCATTTCTTCATTGTAACTCACCCCTTTCTTACATACTCTTCCTTAGTATTGTAAACTCTCTAACCTCAGATCCAAAGGATCTCTCTATGTAGTTTTATGTTTGTGTGATTCTCTAGGTTCCTCTTAAAGGCGAGATCACCACCTCTTGAAGTCGAACAAGCTCAAGTCCGTGAGTTGCCAATCTTCGTCATCATCAAGACTACTGAAGTTTTCTTGTTGATAGTTCTTTACTCCCTCCCTAGAATTGTTGTGTTGAAGGCATTAGTGAAAGGTGTCGAAGGATCAAGTAGAAGGCATTAGTGAAAGGTGCCGAAATTCCGTGTCAAAGGCATTAGTGAAGGTTGCCGAAGGTTCGTGTCAAAGGCATTAATGAAGGGTGCCGAATTTTCGTGTCAAAGGCATTAGTGAAAGGTGCCAATGGGTCGTGTCAAAGGCATTAGTGAAAGGTACCAAGGGTGTAAATTCGATATGGTGCATCGATGTACAAGTTAGATTAGTTTGGGATAAAGGATGGTGAGATCCTTATGATGTTGTTATAAGGAGTATGTCTCTTTTGGGATAGTTGTTGTGTAGTGTTGGGTAATAGTTCCTCCTTTGTAATGGAACTCGGTATCTAGCCTTGTACCGGATAAAGTGTAGGCGACATTGTGATAGGTTTGTTTCTACCTCGTAGAAGAACCCGGTGTCTAGCCTTGTACCGGATAAAGAGTAGGAGACGTTGTGAAGGTTTCTCCGCCACAAGAAGCTTGTGTTGTGTAGTGCTTAAAAACTCTCGAGTAGGTGACTCGAGGAGTGGAGTAGGGCAAGGAAGGAGTCCTTGTAGCCGAACCACTATAAACACTCGTGTCGTAGTTTTGTGTTTCTTACTCTTTATCTTTGCATTACTTATTCATACGTTTATCTATCAACAAAAAACACACACATTAAATAGATTGACATGAGTCGATCTAAATAGTTTAAAACGAAATTTTAATAGGTAAAACTATTCAACCCCCCTTATAGTTTTCCGCAATTGGTACCAGAGCTTCGTTACCAAGTTTCTTAGAGTCTATTGTACTTTAAAAATTTGATACGATCCGTGTATAATCGAAAACTACAAAGAAGACTTTCTAAAAAAAAATACCATGTTTTAAGAACACTTTTTTTGGATGTTGATTGGTTGACAACATCAATTTTTTTTACTTACATCTTTTCTTATCTTACAAAATACACTAACATTTCTTGTCATTTTTTTTAGTTAAGCTCATTTTAATCAAGCCATAAGAATCCTTTGATAACAAGATTATCTTTTCTAAGAAAATATCTTAAACTACCAACTAGATCTCGAAGGAACCGGAGTTGTCTATTGATACCTTTTGTCAAAAGTAAGAGACACTCAAATTTGCACTAAAGGTATGATTCTCTTAAAACTTACAATATTAGCTTAGAATAAGTATGCTTGCATAGGAACATATATGGTTATATTTAATTTTATTTTCTTAGTTTTAATATATGCTTTAGGGATATACGTGGCTTCATTAGGAAACCTTCTTGCATACGTGTTTTTCTTCCGTCTAAAATCTAGATATATAAATGTGTTATCTTAACCTAAAAATCAAACTTTTATAATAATAAAACAAAACACAAATCTCAAAAAGTCCTCCTTCCCCATAAAACCCTCATTTGATCATTCTAACACCACCAAGCCCCATTTTTCAAATCTTCCACTTTCAAAATACCTCTCAACTTCATCTTCCTCCTCATCTCATTTTGAATAATCAAAACCAAGGAAGAATTTCATCATCATGGTTTACATCGCTTTCGTGATCATCGTCTTGACACTCATTGCTCTCGTATATCCCATGATCAAGTTTTCTCATGGAGACATGTACTTTGTGTTGTTAATCTACATTTGTATCATATATCAAATCCTTTGTATTGTTCTTAGCATTGAAATGAAATATTATTAATGTCTTAGTTTATCTCATTTATTTCTCATAATGTGTTTGTCATATTTTTTGTTCGTACCTTTTAAAACCTTGACACATTTTCAAAATCTACAATGCATGCTTAAATAGTAAATATTGGCTAAAAAAACTCCTTTTTATAAACATAAAAGTTGCAAAAATCAATTTCACGTTAAGATCTTTTTTCTGTCACACTGCAGATCCACGGATCCCTAATGTTTAACTATCCAGATCCCTTTTAAAATAGAACCGGGGGAACCGTGGAACTGGGAAACAAACCTAGTCTCTTTTCCAAATAGATTCAATCTTTGGGATTCATCTTTTATTTTTGTAATATGATCATTCCCATGAAATAAAATGTTTATTGATCATTTGATATCTCGCTTATATAGATATTTAATTTCTTTAAGAAACACTAGTTTTAATGTACGACACCTAGTGCAAAATCGACACACTTTCTGTAAAGCTACTGATCCCCCATTTAGAACTAACTGGATCCCTCCATTAAGGGATCCGTGGGATCCGGGCAGACATAAATGGACTTGCAGACTTAGACACTTCAATCCATTCTTCCAGACCTTACCACACTAGCTAAACATGATACTTTAGGATCACTTAAGTCTTACTCAAGCTCAGTAGGTCTCACACTCACTCATAGCTAATTTAGGATCACATTCAAGGTGTTTTTGATTTGTCACTTCACCAAAACTCACCATATTTCCGCTCCAATACTCACACATTGTTCCTCACATCTCAAAACATCTAGTGTGATATTTCTTTTAATTTTAGCAAATTGAGTTTAGTCATCTTTATTCCAAAATAGGTCAAAAACTAGTTTTTCATTTCTTATGTTTTTTTAAGAAATTTTTCAAATTTCTTTTAAGTTACCATATGATCTCTAGGATCATTCAACACCACATGACCCTCTCCAATTTCTTAGTGTCATCTCTGATCACCCATTGGTTCTCATGATAACCATATTTTCTTCCATAAAAGACAATCATTAGCTACCATCACTCATTAGTCTTGATCAATTAAGCCCCTCTTCATTTAAGACACCTAAAAAGACTGAAACACTCAAGATGTATAGGTACTAGACCTTACAAAACATCATTTTTCCTGTTCTTGGCTGCAAAGAGCCGGATCCCTAGGTTAAGCCTAGAAGGATCCCTCTGATGCAGGTTTTACTGACCAGGTTTTAATATTTATAAGTCTCGTTATACCTATTGTCTACCCTAATGCACTAACGGGCAGTGTACCCGGTCGTGTAGTGTAGTATTCGGTAAAACCGAGGTCGTCCCAAGAGCTATGTGTGTGGATTAATACTAAGTCTAAGTGTCATAGATTTTAATATGATTTTGATAGGGAATTAACTAATTAACTACTAAAGAAAATAAAGGAAAAGGTGTGATCAATAGAGGAGAGTGATGCTAACCTAGTTATTCATCCTAGCTAGTAATGTCTACGTCTAATTACTTCCAATTACTTGAGGTGGGGTCAAAGTCGAGAGGACAACATTTGGTCGGGTTGCCCTAACCTATCAGCATAGATGCCACCACTAGAGAAGTCAGGTGTCCCCTCATAAGTCCAGTTGTTCCTGGTCCCCTAAGTCGATTCATTGAGTTCCGCTACATTCTAGACTTATAATAGTGAGTGCCCGAGTGCTAGCATATTAGACACGCACCCCCTAATTCTTAAGTTCATCCAAACGGTAGGTGATCAGTTGGTCAATTCTCACAAGTAGAAAGGGTCGTCAGTTGGTCATATCTTACCCTCCCCGTCTCAGTCCGCTCACTTAGGCTCATTTGGTCATATCTCCTAAGCAATTGGCCTCTACCGCCATTCAAAACTACCGAAACAAGGGTAGCTACCAATAAACTATGCATGCATACACTTAGAAATAATTATACGGAAGTAAAGTAAACGTAAACAAAACAATTAAGGAATCATAACTAGGCCAGCACCAAGAGGTGCTTAGCCGCTCATATTAACCATACAAATCAATTCAATGTTTAATGTTACATAATACATGAATCGAAAGTAAAGAAAAGATAAAAAGCTAATGCTTATCGTAGGGAAGTGATTTCTCCCTTTGAGATAGTCCGTATGCTCCTCCAGACCTGCCTCTGGCTTCTTCTCACATTCTCAGATTGTTGTGTGTGAAATGAGATGCTTTGAAATGCTGAAAATCATGGGGTATTTATAGGCCAGATCTTGGTTACGGCGTAACTATAAAAAGAGTTAGGCCGTAATCATCTAATTCTTAGTAAATTGCACTAGATCTGCTGGTTACGGCGTAACCTAAGAAGTGGTTACGACGTATCTTCAATAATTCTTGGTTACGCCAGTAGTTTTGCACGTGTTACGCAGTAATTATCACGCTGAACCTCATTTGACCTAATATATTTACGTCGTAATATTTTGAGAGAGTTACGCGTAATCTTCGATAAGTTGGCTTTCGAGTCACGCTTTAGTTACGGCGTAATGTGAGAGATGAGTTACGCTGTACATTCTTCAAAGTGAGCATACTATGATAAATCTTTAATAATTCTCCAATTCCGCGTCTCTTTAGCTCCAATGCTTGTAATTTACCTGAAAGTGGAATATAATGGAAAACAAGCGTAAATCCATATAAATGATATAAATTACAAGCATTATCGGGGGAAATTGACACTTAATATTCAGGATAATTTGATGTTATCACCCTCATTTGAGGGAACCGTGGGAACCGGCTGCACAGATTTAGCTAATCCTAGCTAAAACAATGATTTCAAGCTTTCCTTGCTAACTTGAACACTCCATCTTGCCTTAATTGACTTCCTTGATCAGTGTAACTCTGAAGTTGACTCTTGTGCATGCAAATCAGTGCATTTTGAAGGATCTTAGTGGTTTAAGCTTTAAATTCACTTACCAATTCCTCTTCTTTATAAACTCCTTTATTAGTACCTCTAAGTCACCATTCATAACACCATTCTCAGCAACTAAAAGCCTCTAGATCACTATCCATTTACCATTTCATCATGAGGAAAGGTCCTAGTGCCAACTCATCCACCAAAGGACCACCCAAGAAACTTGCTCGGGTTGTTCACAAAATTTCTTCAACCGAATCATCACCCGTTAAAACCACAAATGCTAGAATTCCATCTCAACCAATCAAACCAATCCCCAAAAGGATTGTTCCCACAAAACTACCTTTGCCAAACATTACTATACCTCCTAAACCAAACACCCCTATTTCCACTAAACCATCACCCTTAGTACCTAGAGCCATATCATTCACCACTCCACTTTCATCTCCGCACCTCTACAATTTAGAGGACTTGCCTTCTAGGCCATCTCATCCTCCACCATTGCCAACATTCTCCTCAATTGAGAGAATAGCGCAAAAACAAAACCAAGGTGTTGAAACAACACTGGCACCGATATCCTTTTCTCCATCACCCTTAAATAGTCCATTTTGGATTATGAGGAACCAACAACCCGATAACATGGAAGTAGATACCTCTCTACCACCATCATCAACACATATTCCACCACCTTCATCCTTAGTTGAACCACCTTCAAGTTCATCAAACATGCCTCCACAAATCCCTCCTTCTTTTGTGGAACCTCCATCAAACTTTCCATCTCAAACCACTCCATTCCTACCACCACCATTTTCTAGCCATGACAAAGATTGTTATCATTGTCAACATGTTGAAGGTTTAGTACATGAAGTACGTGACGAACTACGTTTCATGTTTTATCACCTCCTTGAATGTTTCGATGAGGTCAACAAACCTAAACATCCTTGAGCTTAGGAATTCAAGTGGTGCTCTAGTTTTAAGCATAACGTAGATTAGTTAGGAATCATACTTCATGTTTGGATCATTCTCTTAGTTTTAGAGATATGTATATCATTTCTCATGTTTTATTGAATGAAACTACATGTTGTATGCCATGTGATCTTGAGAATATGTTTGGTGCCTTAATACATATCTTATTTTGATGTTGACATCACATTTTACACCCACATTGCTGAATTGAGAATGCAGGTTACGGATCCCTGACTTTTGCCTAGACGAATCCCTCCCATTGAGGAACCGTGGGATCCGTGCAATAGAAACATCTTTTATTACTAATTTGAGTCTCATTTACAGGAAATTATGCATCATATACTTGTTTTCTAACCTTTGTTTTGTAGATTTTCGATATACACATGAAGACTTTGACATCCTCAACAAAGGGGAGCTTATTGTCAAAGCAAAACATTGCAAAAACGTTTGCAATACTTTCACTTAGGATTACATTACTACTTGACATCCTCCTCTCAAAGGGGATCACTCATCAAGGGAGAGCATGTTCGTCAAAAAACGAAACCATTTGCAAACAAAATTGCAAAACACTCGCTTAGTCTTCCTAATTACTTGACGCCCTCACAAAGGGAAGCATCGGTCAAGGGGGAGCTAAGACGAGAATTCTTCTCTTCTCTTACTCTCTATTTTTCATATTAATCCTTTTAACACGTATTTTCTTAAACAAAATGTGTTAGTTTCTTTTCAACGTTCTTTTTGTTTCGACAAAAAGGGGGAGAAGAGAGTAAAAACTCCAATTCAAACTTTTACGAATTTTAGTTTTTCCTTAAAATAATCTTATGTTTTGTCATCAACAAAAAGGGGGAGATTGTTAATACAAATAAGCCGTAAAAACGTTTATTTATATTTTACGATCTTCTAATGTTTTGTCGATAACAAACGTAAAATCATTTTAACGAAACAAATAAAATATGTAAATGATTTGAGCCAATAGTTTACTAACACACTTACATTTTCATATAAAACACTAAACAAGTAATATTGTTTACATCTGTTACACATTGGATTTCACAATCACACAAACAATCACAAATATGGGCGTAAGATTATATGGTTTTAGAGAGAGAAAGTAGGATATTCTAGTAAGAGAAACTCATGGAAGATTAGATTCCAAATGAACATCCAACCCTCTCCCTTGTGGGGAGAGGGATATTTATACAAAGTAATATGCCCTCCTTCGGGCTGTGGATCAGGCATACAATGGGTAAAGACCCGTCCTTCCTGCACGGTGTTGCACTAGACTAAACTGAGCTAATAACTGACTAACAAATAACATAATAAACGACATGTATACGAGCTAACTTAAGCTAGATTATACTTGGGGTGACCGATGCTTCACAATAGAATTTCCAATTCCTAAAAATCTCCCCCTAAGGGATGTCACCCCATGATTAACAGTTTAGCACACTAGCATCCAAATTGATCTTCAGACTTGAGCTCGTAGACTTCACTTCATCAAGATATTCAAACTTTGTGCTTTCATGGTGGAGTAATCATAATCCAACACATTATGATGACCTTTGAGCATTATTTGAGATCATCAGCCATAGTTACTCTCAGCATCATCCATTGTTGTGTTGCCCGCATATGATGTTGTGAAATTTCGACCAACATGCTCACATTCTGGATCATGATATCTTCTCATCAGAGTAACGAAAGCTTTAATTTGATTCATGATATTGGCAGCAGCGTAGCAGAAGCATGGAGTGAAAATATCAGAATTGTTGATGCACTTATCATGATTTCTTTAGAGATGAATGTGTAGTGTGAGCATGCGGCTATGGATTGATATCTCCATTCTGATCAGCTGCAAACGTCGGGTGTACCTGCATACAACATTTAGCAATAAAACACACGAAAATGTCTTTGACCACTTTCGTTGAATTGAGGTACACGGCCCACGGTTCCCGTTGATCATACAAGTACGGCATGTGATCGTATAATTCAAGAATCTCCTTGACAGTGGTTTCGCAAATGCTTCTAGCCGTTTCAAACCGAACGCCTCAAAGAAGACAACACGGAGTGAGTGAACCAACAGATTTGAGATTTCTCGATTGATGAAAAGAGATTTGAAAAACAATCGTGTACGGCTCAATAAAGTGTTTTTGCAATACAACGAAGGTTTTAAGAAAAATCAATTATCAATCATAAACACCTTTTAATTTTTGAAACATTAATACACGATGTGCTAGAAAGGATTTTTAAGCACAACGACCGGTTTTTCAAAGGTATCCGTCAATCCATAACCTCGAACGAGATTGATTCATAATTATGAATCGCCCATTGTTTCTTCGGTTGTCACATGGTTGATCTATTGGATAGATCTCACATGCCACCTACCAGAGCTTGTTTGATGTTGGCTCCAGAAGGCTTTCCATCTTCATTGTGAATATGTTTGCATATCACTCGATGTTCGGCAATACCACAAGGATAATGCGTAGGACTCGAGATATAATATCTCTTTCCACATTGTGTGAAACAGAGAGTCTTCATAGACGGTGTCCTAATGAGATTTATTTGATGATCTCGTGGCTCTAGACTCAATAGTGCATATTTGGTTTCCTATATCGGAGACTGGGGAGAGGGTCTGCTTCTTCAATATCAAAAATCTCTAAGAGAAAGTCAATAGATTATGTGGGTTCCCCGTGAGAAGGAAACAAGCCCTTTTAAGAGGAACTTGAGTAGCTTGGGAAGTTTAGTGCAGTCCATCACTGGGTCCATGACGTCTTGTCTTCAATACCAGTGTTACCTTAGTAACCACCAATAGCATATGTATTGAACCCGATTTCTGCCCTAAGGTTGAATAATTGGAGGGCTATTTCTTTTCACCCTTTTTCACATTCATTTCTTTTTCATTCTTCAACCCCTTTAGTGCTTACCGATATTTCATAACTAGAACCTTGTTGGGTTTATTCCAGTTCTAGCTCTATCTCAGTCCGCACTCTTCCCATATCTCACTTTTCTCCTTTTTTCATCATACCTAAGGACTCTACACTATCTAGTGGATTTTCCCTGGGTAGATCCCTACGGTTCTGGCGGATCGTAGGAACAAATACCTAACCTAACCATCCTTATAACACCATGCATAAAGTAAATTGGTCGGTCTTTGGGTATTGTTCTTTCCATTCTAAAACCAATTGAAAAATCATTTGGAAAAACAATCAAGGTACTTGTGATACGAGATCAAAGCATTTTGTACCTTAATAGTTTTGATCATTTAGAAATGCTCCCCCTCAACATGTGCATATGATTTTGAAATTGTTTAGCACATGGAGGCAAGAGTTCTTTGAGATATATTCTTGACCAAAATTTCCATGGAAAAAGCCATTTGATTTTCTTTGGTAAATTCTCCCCCTCAATATGTGCATAGGATATTTGAAAACATTTTATCACATAGAGGTAAGAGATATTTTGAAGTACAACCACGATTACCAACATTTAGAAACCATTTAACACACGATCAAGTTACATTATGTTAAAACATTGAAGTCTTTGTACCTTTAAGGTTTTTATTTGTTTTGAAATGCTCCCCTTCAATATATGCTTCGAGATTCGAAAAGAGTTTAGCACATATTAGAGAGCAGTATGCACTTTGAGACAAAAATGATCACCTTTTATCATCTTTCATATTTATATCACATTTTCTCCCCCGATCAAAAATTTCAAATCCTTTGAGATTTTGGATCTCAAGTGATTTAAATATGTATGAAATAAAACTTTGTAGGAGAAAAATGTGTCCGGTTTTATATGATCTAAAGTGGACTACACTGAAGTTCCCTTTTAGATAAAAGGGAAACCACAATACATAACCTAACACTACAACATACATTATAGTTGTTCATATTACATACACCACATTATATACATCAAACATTCAAAATAGAAACTACTTCCGGAAGATGTCTTCATTCAGTTCGTTGAAGTAGCTTGTAATGACCTTCACAAAGTCTACCACCCACAAAACTTTCAAGGCTGCGATAAATCTTTCTAGTCTTTAATCTTCGACCGATTGTAGCAATGAAGTCTTCACACATCTTCAAGTCCTCGCTCGCACTGAATCTTGTTTTGTTCCACGGCCGTGATCAAGTCTGATTTCCTTAACTCTAGAGTTCAATTCTTCTTCGACCATCTTGAGAGTTCCATCATTGAACTTGAAAAGCTCGCACAGCCTCATTAGCATACGTGACCCGTATCTGTCGGTAAAGATGATGGCTCTAGGAGTGTCAATCACTTTATATTCGTGATGAAATTCAAGTCCCGAGGCTTCCCATTGGTCTTGTTAGGTTGACCCGAAGTCCGGTAGCTTTCCATTCCAATTTGAAAATCCCCAACTCTTTGTCGAATGACCAAGCCTCTCGATCCGAGATTGACAAAGAATGGAGAGCCTTCTTTTCACGAACAGGTAGATGGTCAAGGTGTCCTTGGAGGTTTAGAAGATAGAGATCTTCAAAGTCACTTGGTAGCAGGTGTTTGAAGTCGTTTTCTTATACAACATGATCTTTCAGGTCTGCTCTTTGAAGAACGATCTTCTTCAGATAATCATAGCCATAGATTGGGAAGAGCTCTACACTAACAACACTTAGAATTGTAGTTTGGATCGAATGCTCTATGACTCTTTTTAGCACTATGTCTATCAATGTAGAATTTCTTCTTCTTGAACCACCAATGAGAAATGCCATATGAGGCAAAGAATGTCAAACTCTTGTTCTTTATCCGCCTGAATTGATCCAAAACCATCTGCTCAAGACCCCGATCGAGTAGGTAGCGCCTTTCATCTTCAAAATCGATAAGGTCTTCTTCAAGAGTAATGAGCACATAGAAAGTCCAGGTCACGGTTGAAGAAGAACTCTGATTGAATAGTCATTTGACCTAGTTCACTACCAAGAGGAAGAGGCTTGTTCATATTGAAGTGGCTAATTTGCTCACTGACTTGATCAGTCAACATCTTATGACATTCTTCCATCTGGTATTGAAGGTGATTGGCATCTCGAAAGTGGAAGACTTTGACGATTTCAACGCGGTCCTTCAAGATCCTTTGGAGTGATGGACGAGATTCCCTTCTGTTTACAAAACCACTTCATAAAGCCCCATATCTCCCGTGATGTGAAGAAGAGAATCTTCACCGGGCTTCATAGTTGGCAAGAATTGTTGAAGCCCGCTTGTTGTCGTGGATCATTGTGTCGACTGGAATGGACCATGAAGGTTCTGAGTTTGAGGTCTCTCTTCGGTGAGCCGCCTTTGAATTGTATCTTTTGAAGGTGTAACTCTAGAGTTATTAGAGCGCTCACCGACACGTATGCATCAAACCAATCATCTTCGTGATGGCATGGGGATATGTTTGGTGGATGCATCGCCGCATCGGATTCTCGACTCGCCATGACATACGATTCTTCATGAAGCACCTGATCTTCTAGAATAGTAGAGAATGTGGGTGTGAACCTTGAATCAACGGTGGTCCAAGCTGCAGATTTCTTATGAGTTCCTTGATCACTGGATGAACTGGGTTGATTTGATGGTTTTGGTGGTGATGAAGGTGGTTGTGGTGGAGGTGTAGTGGTCGTTCCAGAAGATCCACCAGTACCAGAAGTTCCAGCTCCTCCAGTTGGAGGCGAGGGAAGAGGAGGTTTAGGACCTTTACTTAATGTCTCCAGCACCACAGTCCTGTTTTTCTTTTTAGCCTTTATTTCTCCAATTTCCTCTAAAAACTGTAGATGATTGTCGTGCATAATCGATTCTTCGAGAGCCTCGAATAACTTCTTATGAACCTCATGCTTATGCTCGTTAGCTTCATACATCTTGTCTGAAAGGACATCTCTCATATCTGAAATGGGTAGGTCTTTAAACCGTTGAAGCAAAGGAGCTTGCATTGCCCATTCTACAACATCCTTAACTTCGCTTCAATGTCGCTCGCTACCCCTTCATCGAAGTTAAGATGCTCCAGCCTGTAGACACGATCCTCGAGGAAATTAACAGATTTAGCAGTTGTCTTTCAAGAGCTTCAATTCTTTTCACTGCTTTGTCGAGCAATTGATCATATGTTAGAATTTGAGGTGGTGAAGCCGGTGGAGTGTCCGTGTCGGCCATCAGTAACCACCGGTTCAAGTGATAGATCTTTAGCGTGATCGTGGTGGATGTTCGGTTGTAAGAGCGGTGCGCACATCGGTGTGATAGTTGACGTGTCTTGCTAGATGCTGACCGTGTACATGGACTCAGCTTCCTCTTTCTCATCATTAGGTTTATGTGTCTTGGTGTCTGAAGGTTTGTCATTCAAAACCTGATCACCGAATGAGAAATCAAAGATCCGATTCTTAAGTGAGGAAAGAGAACCCCGTAGACATGTTAGGTTCCTCCATATTCCTGGTTTCATCAGATCTTGACTCAAGGTTCTCCTGTGAGTCTTTATGCAACTCTTCATCATCATTCTGATCTGTATGGGTATCACTTGATGCAGGAGTTTCTTCTTGTGTTTTGGATACCTCCTTTTCCAATCCAGTTTGTTCTTGAGCTGAAGATGATTCAACACTTCTTTTCTTTAGCTCAAATTGGGTGGTAGTTCTAGATGGTGGAGAAGAGATGGTCAGAAGCATGTGAGCAGCTTGTTCAGCTTCCGCTCCAGCAATCCTTTTTCCTTTTTATTGTGTGATTGAAGTTGTTTGACGTGGCACTGGCTCAGGTTCTCTTAACACAAAACCTCCAACTGGTGGTCTCATGTTCAAGCTTTCCAGGCTTTGTTTAATTCCTTGTTGCAAATTAGCATCGTCTTAATCAAACAATTGACTGTCACCCTTTGGTGCCTCGGTTCCCCCAACAATTTCCTTTTCAGCATCATTCTTTCTCTTTTCTGCTTCAGAGAAGAAGCGTCGGTAGATTGAGATCTATCTCGTCTCTTCTTGGGAAGGGCAGCATATGAGGTCTTTGTACTTGAAGTGGACTTTGTAGCTTTGGGTTGTGATGGAATGGGAGAGTCATCAACATTGGATCTGGATGCCCTTTTCTTGTATAATTTGAAGTGATCAGTCTTCTTAACTAGGTTGATTTGATGGTTTTGGTGGTGATGAAGGTGGTTGTGGTGGAGGTGTAGTGGTCATTCTAGAAGATCCACCAGTACCAGAAGTTCCAGCTCCTCCAGTTGGAGGCGAGGGAAGAGGAGGTTTAGGACCTTTACTCAATGTCTCCAGCACCACAGTCCTGTTTTTATTTTTAGCCTTTATTTCTCCAATTTCCTCTAAAAACTGTAGATGATTGTTGTGCTTAATCGATTCTTCGAGAGCCTCGAATAACTTCTTATGAACCTCATGCTTATGCTCGTTAGCTTCATACATCTTGTCTGAAAGGACATCTCTCATATCTGAAATGGGTAGGTCTTTAAACCGTTGAAGCAAAGGAGCTTGCATTGCCCATTCTACAACATCCTTAACTTCGCCTTCAATGTCGTCTGCTACCCCTTCATCGAAGTTAAGATGCTCCAGCCTGTAGACACGATCCTCGAGGACATTAACAAATTTAGCAGTTGTCTTTCAAGAGCTTCAATTCTTTTCACTGCTTTGTCGAGCAATTGATCATATGTTAGAATTTGAGGTGGTGAAGCGTGGAGTGTCCGCGGTCACCATCGTAACCACCGGTTCAAGTGATAGATCTTTAGCGTGATCGTGGTGGATGTTCGGTTGTAAGAGCAAAAGTGCATATCGGTGGGATAGTTGATGTGTCTTTGATGCCGACCGTGGTACATGGACTCAGCCTTCCTTTCTCATCATTAGGTTTATGAGTCTCGATGTCCAAGGTTTGTCATTCAAAAATGATCATCGAATGAGAAATCAAAGATCCAATTTCTTAAGTGAGGAAAGAGAACCCCGTGAGACATGTTAGGTTCCTCCATATTCGGTTTCATCGATCTTGACTCAAGGTTCTCCCCGTGAGTCTTTATGCAACTCTTCATCATCATTCCGACTGTATGGGTATCACTTGATGCGTGAGTTTCTTCTTGTGTTTCGATACCTCCTTTCCAATCCAGCTTTGTTCTTGAGTCAAGATGATTCAACACTTCTTTTCTTTAGCTCAAATTGGGTGGTAGTTCTAGATGGTGGAGAAGAGATGGTCAGAAGCATGTGAGCAGCTTGTTCAGCTTCCGCTCTAGCAATCCTTTTTCCTTTGTCTTGTGTGATTGAAGTTGTTTGACGTGGCACTAGCTCAGGTTCTCTTAACATAACACCTCCAACTGGTGGTCTCATGTTCAAGATTTACAGGCTTTGTTTAATTCCTTGTTGCAAATTAGCATCGTCTTCATCAAACAATTAACTGTCACCCTCTGGTGCCTCGGTTCCCCCAACATTTTCCTTTTCAGCATCATTCTTTCTCTTTTCTGCTTCTGAGAAGAAGCGCCTAGATTGAGATCTATCTCGCCTCTTTTGGGAAGGGCAAGATATGAGGTCTTTGTACCGAAGTGGACTTTGTAGCTTTGGATTGTGATGGAATGGGAGAGTCATCAACATTGGATCCGGATGCCCTTTTCTTGTATAATTTGAAGTGATCGTCTTCTTAATATCGCAAGAGAAGAACATCGAATTGGCAATCCAAAGATCTCTTTATTGACACCTCTAGCAATATATTTGAGGTTACCTTAACAAATTCATCCTTAGCATTATGGAGGACCGATTCACTCCTAGGATTGAAGTTATGAGTCTCAAGGCAAGTACTGGATGATAAGCTTCGAGAATCTGATGCTAGGAATCACAAGTTTGTGTACTTTCTTTCTTCCTTGAGCTTGATTCTGAACATTTGTTCTATCGGTGATGAATGTGTGCATTGACAACGAGAATTCTTCCCAAATACGTTCCGAGACATTAATGTTCACCCCATTGATGAGACCCCATAGGATTTGCAGAATAGGTATCCTTACTTTATCGAACCTTGAGGTTTTGCCCGATAAGCATAAGTTGAGAATAGTTGTCATGGCTCTCCAAGGTTGATACATGTGTCCGGTGATGATATCTGAAGCCCTTGTTATGCCAACTTGATAACCCAAACGAATTAGAAAGACTATTAGCTCTTCCAAGACTAGGTGGAGGGACGATTGTTTGAAAGGGTCACATGGTGTGATTCCTAGGGCCTTACCGAGAATGTCAGATGTGATTTCAAATTCCTTATCATCAAGCTTGCAGGAATAAGTGGCAATGATCTTGTCCCAAGTGATGGTGTTCCAAAATTGTTGTAGGTAAATGGAAGGGATCGTGCATTGTTTGGTTAGGGCACTAAAGAAGTTAGTGTTTTTAAGAATATCAATAGCCACCTTGAAGATTGGATTTTGTTGAATCCTTTCCATGTCCACATAACAGTTACTTTTCCCAATCTCTACCCATTTGTTTTCTGGAAGAATTTCATTGTCTGTAAGAACAATGGATGGAGTAGAGGTAGCAAGATTCTCGGATGAAGTTGTGTTAGCCATTTGAAATTTTGTAGAAACATACAGACAACACCAGTGTTCGAGAGCATGTTAGATAAGACATGGTTAGCTGAACAACTTAATAATGCAACCTTATGACACAAGCATAACGAGTAGCAAACATGACAGATTACCAAAAATCAGATTGAAATACTTAGAAAATATGATAAGATGCTTAAGTACTATTCAGATTAACAAATCGTTTTGACAAGGTTTTCTAGTGACAAGTTGCTTTGAGCCAAACTAGTTAAAAACAAAAATTGCTATAATATGATTTCATGAGACAAGTTGCTATTATGGAAGTGTTATAACAAATTAAAAAAAACAAGTTGTTAAATCAAGTTGCTGCAAGAGGAACCAGATACAAATTGCTTAGACCAAAAATATTATAGCAAGTCGCTAAGAGAAATTTTGTCAAGACAAATTGCTACAAGTAAACTTGAACCAAGTCATTAGCATGAAATAACTACAGCAAGTCGCTTTACACAGTTTGTCAAACCAAGTCGCTACAAGAAAAAAATTAACAAGTCGCCATTGTAAAAACAATATAGCAAGTCGCTAACTTGTCAAGACAAGTCGCTATAAGAAAAGTACATAACAAGTCACCTTTATGAAAAGATTTAAGTAATTCGCTAACTTGTAAATACAAGTCGCTATCAAAAGAAACCAGGCCAAGTCGCTACACATCAAATCACTAAGTCGCTAGCAAGAATGTATTCAGATATCACAACTCGCCATGATGAATTTATGAACCAACTCGCTACCAAGAACACTATGCTTATCAGATAAGTCGCTACCAAGAATCTTGACAAATCATACGAATAACACCACAATCCAATCAACATCTATAACCATTACAATAACTCAATCAAGTCGCCATACAATGTAATAAGAACAATCAACCGCAAGCACAAACAAAATCATAAGATCCCAACACAACATACTCAAACAAATAATACAACTATACGCACAAAAACCACCTTTTGAATCAACACTTTCACCATCAAATCTATCCTATTAAGCCTAAACAACCATCAAATACATGTCAAGTGATCCCATTTAAGCGAATCCATTAACAAACCTAAATGAGGGGGTCAATTTGCCGAGGATCAAGTGAACAGTGGAATCTGTTAATAGAACTGAGTTAGGGGAGGCATATAATCTACATGATATGAATCAAAAATGTTGAGATTGTCTTACCACAAGCAAGTCGCTAGCAAGAAAGGTCACGAGAGAGAAAACAAGACAAACTTTTTGTGTTTTTGAAAAAAATGTAATCGAGAGTCAAGTCGCTATGGTTTTAGAATGAAGTTTCAAGTTTACAAAGTTCACACTTTCAGTCCCTGTACTTGTGCAGAAAAAGGCAACTCGCTAGTAAAGATAAAGGACAAGTCGCTACCCCTTAGAAAAGCCAAGTCGCTATCCCTGACTAAACCAAGTCGCTATCTATCAAATTTTGTACTAATGACACTTTCAGTCCTTGAACTTATCAGATTGCATGCAAATATAGTTGATAAAAACATGTTGAATAATATGACAAGTACCAAAAGTGACATAACATAGATAAGCTATCTAACACAGAGGACATAACGAAACAAGACTTAAACATGCATCAGCACACAATACATATCAAGCAATGGTGCAGAGAGAAATAGAGATAGCGAGATAACTTGAAATATTAAAGAAACAGAGATAACGAGATAACTTGAAATATTCTCCCCCTCAATCAATGTCACCAATGAACATTGATTGAATTTTAACCGCCCGTTATAAAACTAGAGTATATCTTTTGTTCGAACTTCATCTATGGTCCCGTGTCATTATTGAATGACATTTCTAGTACCGTAGATGTTATCGATTACAAGAGATACATCTATTATCAGATTGTGGGAAAAAAATTTAATTTAAAAAAATTTTAATTAATAATTTTTTATTAATATATATATATATATATATATATATATATATATATATATATATATATTAATAAAACTAATTTGTACACCGATTCATGAGAATGAGTCCCGATTCAAGTCAACAGAGTCAAAGTATGAGGTACATCAATTCCGACAAGATACAATTCCCGAAAGTGAGCAATCTTCATTTCTAATGGAAACCAGGTCATGGTGTTCATGATTGAATTGAGCATTGTACCTAAAAACACCGAGGACACTTTGCACTAGAAACACATGTAGTATTGCAAATATATGAGTTAGTGACATGAGTAACTTCAAGTATTGATGTTGCACGCTTGATCTAGGAGTGTCATTAATAGAAATCCCTTTAGGTTCAATATTCTTGAAGAGTTTTCTTGTGGGCATCCACTTAAAGCAAGATCTAGGTATGTAAGTCCGCTTGGATCCCGAAAAATTAAATAATCTACCGTGGGAATCCATTTGAAACAACTGCTAGTAGATTTGGATGTAGCCACTTCCCTGTTTTGAACATTTGTCCTTTTGTAATTAGTTTGTTTCTTAGGGGATTGATCAGTCATTTGATGCTTCTTATAAGAGCTAGATGAACTCCTAATATTCATGATCTTAGGGCTTCAACATTAAGTCGGGATTGTTATTCATCATATCGAATGAAATAGTGAAGTGACCGGTTTTGACAAAACAAAGATTCGCGATCAACTTAGGAGGCAAGCTTAGATTTCATGGTTTAAATCTTTCAGTTCTAAAGCATTGGGTGCCTAACCAAGTAAAGACGCTTTGAGTTGTTCAAGACAATTGGCTTCCCCAAGGTTGATGGTTTTGCAAACTTAGTGTTCACCCTATTTCCAATAGATTTTCTAAGCTCATTTTTTAAGGCAACAATAGTGAAGCTCTTATCCTGAATTTGGGCTTTGAGGGCATAAATGTCTGCTAACAAGGAGTTAGTTTTATCTATCAACTTTGAATTGTTCTCTGATAAGTTCTTTCTTAAGGACTCATTTTCCCTTAATAGGTTGGACACACACAGAGCCAATTCATCATTCCTAGATTTAAGCGTATCACTCACCTCATGGTTAGGATTGTTCATCCCTATATTACATTTCTTATGCAGATTTGAGAGTTCTAATTTCAGATTGCATATGGTTGAATCTTTGTCCTGAATCTTGGTTTTTAAGTGGTTAATTTCAAAAAATTCTTGAAATTCTGGATTTATGCAAGTTTTTGTAGCAAGAAAGCTTTCTTCTCTTTGTTGTATTGCAATTTCCAAGGAAATACAATGTTTTTCAAGAATTGAGTATTTGTTTGAAAGTTCATCATGAACCCCTTTTTCAACCATGTCATTTGTTTTAAAGATTTTAGATTCAGGCTTAACCAAGAAACATTTATCTATATCATAATCAGAGTTAGAATCAAATTGATCGTGTACATTATTAAATGCATTATGTTGATCGCTAAGGATACCTCATCGCATGACACCGTTCATTTGTGGTATGGCATCTGATTTACCTCATGCAAGCAGAGGTTCCAAATGCAAGTGCTTCAAGCTTTTCTCGACTCGAAGTCTTTGTAATCGTACATGTATGGTTTCATCATCCTTGTTGTATCTCGATATTCTCGATTCAAAGATCATCCGCTCTTTCAACTGATCCATTACCCGATTTATCACAACTTTCACTTAATTTATTCTGACACCCATTCAACACATTCAACTTATCATTCTCTTGATCAGCTTCCTTAATGTACATTTCCACATTATCCATAAGTTGGATAAATGTGTTGATGAACTCATGAATTTTCATTCCAAGATGTTTCTTGAATGAAATTCTAGTCACTTGTTGATCAAAGTCTCATGGAATATTCCCCATTGATAAATGGCTGAAATTGGTTGTAGATTACTTGAAGTGCAGAATTAGAGTCATCCATTAATACCTTCTTTTTGGTAATTTGAAGCTTCAGTTGTTCTAAGTTCAAAGAACACGCTTCTTGTCAATGTGGATAAGTCCTACACAAGAGAGCACCGCATGTTCGATCCCTAGTTGTGGATAACAATTGTGTGAGGTGTCGATGAAGTAGTTGAAAGGACTCAATGTTGCATTCCATTTTCCTTGCATCATGTGTCATTAATAAGTGTAATTCATTGATATTTGACTCAGAATGTGAAGGGTTTTGATCATAATTTGTCAATCACCATGGTTAAACATTCTCAATAGCGCATGCTTCATTGTTTTGTGAGGTATCATAAGGTTCAAGTAATTTGGAGATTAAAGGGTCAATGATGTATGTCATTGTGTTGATGGATATTAGGCACAGGTAACTTGCATCAATTCACTAAATTGCTAAATACCTTGAAGACAAGTCGCTACTTACCCAAGTCGCTAGGTACACAAGTTGCTATAAACCTTAGAAACAAGTCGCTAAGACACCAAGTCGCTAAATACAAGTCGCTAAGGCACCAAGTCGCTAAGCAGATAAGTCGTTAAATAACAACTCGCTAAGTATCAAGTCGCTAAGATCAATTCGCTATGTTTCCAAGTCGCTAAGTAGCAACTTGCTACGAACAACAGAGACAAGTCGCTAGAAATTATAGAGACAAGTCGCTAAACCAACCAAGTCACTAGCCGAAGTGGAACCTCCACTAACTTGTACTGTTTGTCGGATTGTCTTAATAAACAAGTCGCTAAGATCAAGTCGCCACAACTTCAACTACAACTCGCTGGAAATTACTGAAGCAAGTCGCTACGAAGAAAGACACTTCGAGACTCAAGTCGCTAAGATGAAAAACTTCAAAACCATACTTTTCAATCCAAAACAAGTCCAACCACAGTGATTCAAGCTTTCCAAATCAAACCCCAAGCACTTACAATGATTCTAAACACAAAAGTACACTCAAAATTCAAACTTTAACACAAGAAATGATCCAAATGATGCAAAAACCACTAAACTTTTTCAAACCCAAAAATCATATAAAACCACTAGAAATCCAAGGATATGTAAGAGAGATGATCAAACCATGGCTCTGATACCAATTGTTACACATTGGATTTCATAATCACACAAACAATCACAAATATGGGCGTAAGATTATATGGTTTTAGAGAGAGAAAGTAGGATATTCTAGAAAGAGGAACTCATGGAAGGTTAGATTCCAAATGAACATCCAACCCTCTCCCTTGTGGGGAGAGGGCTATTTATACAAAGTAATGCGCCCTCCTTCAGGCTGTGGATCAGGCATACAATGGGTAAAGACCCGTCCTTCCTCCACGGTGTTGCACTAGACTAAACTAAGCTAATAACTAACTAACAAATAATATAATAAACGACATGTCTACAAGCTAACTTAAGATAGATTATACTTGGGGTGACCGATGCTTCACAATAGAATTTCCAATTCCTAACAACATCTTATAGAATTTCATATGTATAACAACTAGTGTTTACATAACATAGAAATGTGCATATATATATATATATATATATATATATATATATATACATTTGTATATATTGTAATGGGTAAAAATCTAAGTCCTTAACCCATTGACTACAACCCATGACCCATTGCATGACATCATGCATGAAGTCATGTTAGGTATTATCCATGGTCCATGACCCATACCCATGATCCAATGTCTAGATACATTATATCTTATTGGATACCCAAGGCTCATATCCATGACCCATAACCCAAATATGAAGGAGCGTCTGGCGGATCCCCCAGTTTACACTGGATGGATCCCTCATGTAAGGGATCCGGGGAACAGTAGAGGGTTTTGCCTATAAATAGTGAGTCATTTCTTCATTGTAACTCACCCATTTCATATATACTCTTCCTTAGAATTGTAAACTCTCTAGCCTCATATCCAAAGGATCTCTCTATGTAGTTTTATGTTTGTGTGATTCTCTAGGTTCCTCTTAAAGGCGAGATCACCACCTCTTGAAGTCAAGCAAGCTCAAGTCCGTAAGTTGCCAATTTTCGTCATCATCAAGACTACTGAAGTTATCTTGTTGATAGTTCTTTCCTCCCTCCCTAGAAGTGCTGTGTTGAAGGCATTAGTGGAAGGTGCCGAAGGGTCAAGTAGAAGGCATTAGTGAAAGGTGCCGAAAGTCTATGTGAAAGGCATTAGTGAAGGGTGCCGAAGGTTCGTGTCAAAGGCATTAGTGAAGCGTGCCGAAGGTTTGTGTCAAAGGCATTAGTGAGAGGTGCCAAAGGGTCGTGTCAAAGGCATTAGTGAAAGGTGACAAGGGTGTACAATCGATATGGTGCATCGATGTACAAGTTAGATTAGTTTGGGATAAAGGATGGTGAGATCCTTATGATGTTGTTATAAGGAGTATGTCTCCTTTGGGATAGTTGTTGTGTAGTGTTGGGTAGTAGTTCCTCCTTTGTAATGGAACTCGGTATCTAGCCTTGTACCAGATAAAGTGTAGGCGACGTTGTGATAGGTTTGGTTCTACCTCGTGGAAGAACCCGATGTCTAGCCTTGTACCGGATAAAGAGTAAGCGAAGTTGTGAAGGCTTCTCTGCCACAAGGAGCTTGTGTTGTGTAGTGCTTACAAACTCTCTAGTAGGTGACTCTGGGAGTGGAGTAGGGCAAGGAAGGTGTCCTTGTAGCCGAACCACTATAAATACTCGTGTCGTGGTTTTGCGTTTCTTACTCTTTATCTTTGCATTACTTATTCATACGTTTATCTATCAACATCCAATACACAAATTAAATAAACTGACATAAGTCGATCTAAATAGTTTAAAACGAAGTTTTAATCAGTAAAACTATTCAAAATGCCCCTTCTAGTTTTCCACACTTTTGTTTTGGATTGTGATTTTAGGAGGGTGTTGGTTTTGATAAGATATAGAGAGTATTTTTCGTTTAAGATTGTTGTTATGGATTACTATATATAAGGATTATACTAACTATACAAGATGGGCCATACCATAATGTTTATAAGGATAAAAAATACCCGCACAAAGCGACGGTGTATATCGGCAAATAATTATACTTGTGAAATCGTGAATATGGTTCGACCCTTGACACAAAGCATGGGTTTTTTGAAGTACAAAGCACGTGTTTTTTAAAATTAGTATAGTGTGTGTTTTTGAAAAGTTTTCAAGTTTAAAACTGCTCAAGTTTAAGATGTATTAAAGAGTATTTAAAGATAATTTAAGCAAACTACATTAATTTAAGATTCAAGATTCAAAATTTCAAGAATATGCACATAGACTCTTTATAAGTAGTAGAGACTAGAATCTCTTATATAATAAGAGATTTTTAAAAACTGAAACAAAAAAGAAGATTGAATAACTTATGTGTCAAATTGAGCATTCCCGTTAGCTAATAAAAGTTACGATTTGTTTCAATTTGGTCACACGCTTTTAAATTTAATCAAAAAAAAATATGTTTAAAAACACGTGTGTTAATATTGTAAAATGGAAAAAAATAGCTTTTAAAAAAATGGTAATTGATAAAACTTAACTTGTTAAATTTTAAATAAGTTATACGGACTTAAGTATACTTATTAGTTTTCATATTTTCTAACAACTTTAAAATTCAATAAATACCTTATACTTTATACCCCTGGACTTTATATCTTATTAAAAAAATACAATTGTATGTTGTTATTTATAAATTATCAGTATATATTAAACTACTCATGTAAATGGATACATGAGATTATACGTATACGAACGACCAATATTATTCCTCTTTATGATATTAAGTAAGGATATTCGGAAAATTATTCTTTTTTTACTACTCGCATTCAATGACGGCTCATGTTATTTCTCTTTATAAGTTTAACCCGCACACGAGTTGTAAAATTAAACACAACTTAAATTATTATTAACAAGAATATAAATATCAAAACTAAGGCACGACCTCATAGGCGAGACAAAAGGGGGCAGGGTGGACACGTGCTCCCTAATGAGAAAAACTGTAGTGTAAATTTTCTGGAATTTCTGATTTTTTTTTAATTTGCCCCCTAACGAACCGATTGTAGTGTATTCTATAAAATTATTACAGTTTGCCTCCTCGACCATGAGTTTCTTGCTTCGCCCCTGGACAATCTCTCTAGTTACTGTGAGATAAAAATAAATAGATGAGATTGTACATATAATAATGACACATATTTTTTCATGAGTCATTATATGCTATTAAACACACATAATGTCTATAACATGATATCAATAGTTAAATTTAAACAAGATCAACCTAAAGAGCATGTCAGTTAAACAAAGTTAAATAATTCATGCAACAAAAATCTATATAAAATATTAATCGATATCAACACATAAAGAAAAAATATGTAAAAACTCGTGCGTACACGGGTATTATAACTATATAAATATTTAAAAAAATTAATATAATTTCAGAAAACTTGATTTACACCAAATTGAATCAATCCCGAATAACTTGATTTTGCGAATAAAACCGCCAAACAATTAGTTTACCCAATTTGAATTACAGCTAAAGCTAACAACTATCCATGAAACAAAGTGCGCTGAAAATCATGCCACACATGATTTAAAATCCTGAACCCGCCACTGATATGTATGCATACAATACATATCGATAAACACAAATCTGCATTCACATATTAAATGTCGTCATAAGATACACTCGTTTATAATCATTAATCAAACTCGTATTTATGAAAAAGGTAATTTACAATAGCAAACGATGGTAAGTTGGTAACACTATTACACTTCTCGTATTTATGAAAAAGTTGATTTACAATAGCAAACGATGGTAAGTTGGTAACATTATTACACTTAGAGCATCTGCAATATAAGCTTGATGAAAGATTTGACACTATTTGGAAAAGCCATTTATCTTGCTTTTGCATTGCATGAATAGCTTGATGAAAAGCTTGTTACACAAAGACTTGACAAACAACAAGTCTTTTGACAAAAGCTCCATCTTTTAAAACACACTTTCGTTTCTAACATTATGTATTAAATGTATACAAAGCTTTTGATAATGACTTTTTGCATTGGATCAATGTTTTACAATGACTTTTTCATTTATGAAATCTAGTTAAATTAATTGTGTATAAGAAGCAAAGAGTCATTAATGACTTTTTGCATTGTGAATGCTCCTCTTATAGTAGAGTAGCATCAACCTCAACTGTCATCCTTCAATAACACTATCACACTTTGAAAAATTGGCGTCTAATTATCATGGGCTAGTGTTCATTAGGGGTGTGCAGAATCGGGTTTCACCCACAAAAACCAAAAATTGAAAACAAATAGAACCGAAAAAACCAAACTGAATCGGACTAAATATTCGATTTTATATTCGATTTTAAGTTGGAATATGAGTTTAGCAAAATGAAAACGAACTGAACCGAAAACCGAATTCACATAAATATATATATATATATTTGATATAAAAAATATATTAAACTCTTTCATAATATAAATATAACACTTTTTTTTGCTAAAATCTATATAATTAAGTAAATAAGTAATTAAAGTTAAGTAATCCGGGTTATTCGGTTTAGTTTTTGGTTATTTGGTTTTGTTTTCGGTTTTATCAAAAAACATTTTTTAAGCAAACTGAATAAACCGAACAACCCAATAACCGAACCGATGAACACCCTGGATGTACACAAAAATTATCATGGTCTTTAGACCTTGTAAAGAAAATGAGCCTTTACACCCCTAAAAATCAAAACCTAACTCAAGGCCCAGTTGTTTCAAAACTACTAGAACAAGTTAACAACATCGTCATCCTCCATCAAAGGTAACAACCCATCATCCAATGACTCACTTGGTATCCTATAATGAGACAATAAAATCTTGCCATTCTTGACACCTAGGTCATCTAACAACGAATCATATGCATCAAACGAAAACAGGTCACAATCAACCAAATCGTACCAATCTATAACTGGAAAATGATACATCCTTCCTAGTGGTGAGGTAAATTTTCCATTGTGAATGATTTTAAGTGAGAAAAAGTTCTGGTTTGATTATGTGTAGAAAGAATAAACATCAACACACACCCTAAGAACAAAAAATAATCATCCTAATATGTGTAAACTAATTCCTAATCATATTGTGCATGCTATTAACATTATATTTAACTAAAAAATTAGTACAATTAACAATAACCAAACTTACATAAGATTCATGTGGTTCGGGGGGTCAGGGAAGCTCAAAGAATGAATAAAACATAGTATTGTATTAGATAGAAGAAAGGGAAGAGGTGTGTTTCTAGAGAGAAGAAAAAGAAACCACACACACCTTTATTACAAATGTGAACTTCCTCCTCTCCTAGTTGGGACTAGGAGGTGTATTTATACTAGAAACAAGCCTAACTTAGCAAAATAACTAAACTAGTCCTTGTGAATGAGTAAAAGAAGAAACTAATACAATTCCCGTAATGACTTCACTTTAGCGAGGCTAACAATCTCTCCCCAAGTGATTTCATACGGGAGTTGCTTACAATGTTCCCTACAAGCAAAATTAAATACAAAGGATAAGCTCAGCAACTCCAAGAGTGTCTTCACAATCTTCAAACGTCATGAATCTTCTCAGCTGCCATCTCTTTACTTGTATAAGAACAATGCGAGCAAATCTAATTAGGGATTATATTTGGCCTTTCTATTCTCCCCTAATTAGTTCTCTCCCCCAAACTGACAACCTTTCTGATGAATTTCCTGAATCCGAAGAAGTCTTTTGATAATTAAATTAGAACCGTCTTTAGTCTTCTAACACGCAGCGGAAAATGTTGAAAAAACTGTCGACTCGACCTTCTTCAAGCTTGTTCGTTCGGGGGAATAAGATATCAACATCTTCATCTCATCAAATGCATTCCAGTTTTCTTCCATATAACAAATCAGTCCATACTGTACACATGAAATGATAACACCAAAGTAACAAGTTGAAACACTGATCATCTTGAATTTGTTTCCCTAAATTGCTGAAGGTGGATAAGGAAGAAGTGTGTAGAAACAGACGAGAGAAGGATATAAAATCAACCAATTTCTGATAAAAATCATTAAATAAACCATTAAGCCCAATCACATGAACTTGTTGTGCGTCTCCGATGTACACATTTCTCTCCCCTGATGGTTACGTGTAAGATATAGGATTTCACAAACACATCGTAACCATAATCACATGAGGCATTTAAAAATGTTTAGAGAGAGAAATTTCTAGAGAGAGAAAGAGAAGAGAGTTGGGAACTATATGAAACAAAGAAAAATGGTATTGAAGCTCCAACCCTCTACCTTGGGAGGTAGAGGGTATTTATAGTGTCTTACAATAAACGCCACCTACGGGCTGTGGATCAGGCATACAGTGGTTAAAGACCCGTCCGTCCTCTACGGTGTTACTTAACAAACTACTTAATAACATAACATGACTACGACTATGTTAGGTCACCAAATTAGTAACACAAGCATCAATATAAGAAGTAGAGATGAAGAAGGATCGGATGAACACTAAACAACACACACGAATAAATATGATAAAGGTTATGCGTAGAGTAATATTGTAAAGTGAACAACCAACCCTCAAGTGAATGTTTACAAGGATTATTTATAGGGCAAGGAGCTAGGGCAACACTACTAGCATCCTTCCCTTCTTATGGGCTTGGGCCAAGACTCATGGGCCTTCTGCACAAGCCTTAGCTTAATAACAAACATAAAGGCCATAATTAAGCTAACTATTACATATTAATTACTAATACTTGAATTCTAGTTTAGGAGTGATTCCAACAATCTCCCCCTAAGTGTTAGTGATTGATGATATAAACGTTGAAGGTGCTGATGTAATAGTAGCTTTGACGTTTCTCGACATTCTTCTTTCTTGTGAGAAGAAGTGCCTTGATTCAACAATCTCCCCAGGTAGAGAAATGTTTCCTTTGAAATATTCTGCTTTGACGTCATAATTTTCTTTGTTCTTAGATCTTTGTTCTTTGTGATGGAAGTGATAGTATGTTGTTATTGTCTCGCATCAGTCCGCTTCATTGCTCCAGTGTCTCCACGTCTTTCTCCAACATGCCCATACGCTCTTTAACGTTGGATTTCAGATTCTATGTAGTTCTCTTAGTCTTTAAAATTTGTAGATTCTTTGACTTTGACGAAGAATCACTCTGACTTTATGTTGCCTTTTGAGAGAACTTCAATTAGTGATGTTGTAGGTATGAGCATGTGGAGAATCTGCACGATCTTTTCCACCCGCAAGCATCCATAAGAAGAAAAAATAAAACATGGGTTAGAAATAATCCAAATAGCTACAAGTTTGAACTTCGAGAGTGTTAATAGCATAGTGTGAAAACACAACTCTAATTCTCAAAAAGGCTGTTCCTGAACTGGTGTCCCACAAGTGAGATAACGCGATGTACCAAAGTACACCTACAGTTCACATGAGTCGCTGAGGTACACCGAAGCATCACCCCACGGCTGTAGACCGTTTGAGACACACTAAGCATAATTCACGAGGAGTTACCGAAGTGACATGCTGTCAGGGCTATTTGATGTTGACCCTGGCAGGAGTTTCCATTTAATCACTGAGGATCACACTTGTGAACCTCTCATAAATGTTCTCGACAGATTGCTAAGATCTGTGTAGGACTCGATATTGTATCACTTGCGTCTTTATTGTTGAACGACAAGTGATGAAATGTCAAGTGTATATGAGAGATCTTTTTGATGAATCTTGTGGCTCTAGACTCAATAGTGCGCTTTGGTTTTCCAAAGCGGAGACTAGGGAGAGGGTCTCCTTCTTCAATACCAGCAATCTCTAAGAGAAAGATGATAGTTTACGTAGGGTTCCCCGTGAGAATGAAACAAGCTTCTGTTGAGAGAAACTTGAGTGGCTAAGAAGGTTTAGTGCATGCGCCACTGGGTCCATGACGACTTTGATCTTCAATACCGTGTCATCAAGTGACAACCAAGAGTATATGAATTGAACCCGTTCGCCTCTAAGTTGAATAATCTGGAGGGCTATTTTTTTTCACCCTTTTCTTTGCATTTCTTTTTAATTCTTCAACTCCTTCTTTCTCTGATTCTCATTTTCTCCTTTTTTATAACCATACCTAAGGACTTCTAATTCTAACTATTGGTGGTGTCCTTGGGTAGATCCCTCCGGCTCTGGCGGATCATATGATGGTTATTCCTAACTTTAGTCACCTTATAACTCCATGACTAACCTATGTTACCATAAAACCATTTTCATTGAAAATCTCTCACAGTGGTTATGAGTAAAAGCATTTAATACCACTGTTTGAGAGTTTTAAGATTTTGCATAATTATTCCCCCTCCACACGTGCTTAAGAGTTTTGACTGAAATCTTGCACGGTGAGAGAAGAGCGCACTTTTGAATTGATCAACTCATGATAGACAATTCCCCGCGAGACACGGTTACGTTGCATAGTTAAAGAGATACATTGTGAGCTTTTAGGTGACAACTAGCTCTAATAACTACCTTGAAGGTGTGGACTGACCTCGAAGGGTCGTCAAACCCGTCAAAGTTCATGTCTACCAAGAGTTTCTCGAATGGTACATTCTACTCGGCAAGTCCTTTGCGAGACACGTTTACATTACTAGCGAACTAGCTTGAAATTATTACCCGTTCCGGACAAGTCTTTTCGAGTTACTAACATTTAAGATCTTTTCAATTCATTGGTTAAGTCTGTAGCACAATGATTCATTTGCAATTTCACAACATAGTTCTTATCACATAATTTTTTTTCTCCCCCTAAAAAATGGCATATAAATGTTATTTTTGACGAAATATGGATATCAAATATGAGCATTTCAAGTTTTGTGGGAAGATTACCACGAAGAATAGTTTGTGAACAAAGTTTTAATCAAATACTCCCCCTCAACAAGTGATATTAACGTTTGAGGTTTTGAAAAATCATAAGGGGAAGTACTTGTTCTTTTGAGCAAAACTTTGAAAAATGAAAGTTTTGATAAGTTTTACTAAAAAATAAGAAGCTTTCGCTCCTTTTATAAGGATTGTGGCACTGAAGCGTACCACAGGGTCCTTTCATTACAAGTACGGGTTGTACACTGTTATGTGTGCACAAGCCATAGTCATTAATAAATCACACAACCAAGTAATGATAATGAAACAAATCAAGGGTTACCAGGAGAATCCGGTAGTCCAACAATAACTCCAGGAATGCGTTCTGGGTGTTGATAGCCTGTGAGAGAAATGCTGGGACAACCACCTATGAAACTCTCCAACGTTCTGAACTGGTCCCTTCTGAACAACCTTTCATCAATCCGAGTGATGATTCTCATTACATCCCTCTTCTCCTTCGAATTCCATCTCTTCGGTCACCCAATACCTTGTTGTATCTCCTTTAACCGATAAGCTAAACCATCCTTGAATTTCTTTAGTGTATGATCCCCAAACTTATGAAGCTCGTTGCACGCCATTAAGCAATTTCGGTGTAGTTCATCGGTAGACTACTCCAAATGGTTTGTCGATTAGGGTGTACTGAGGAAGGTGGTTTATGTCGGGAAGGTCAAGCTGTGGTTTTGTGAGGGTAACACGTGTCTGATACGATTCCACGACAAGCTGAATGTCTTCTACACGTTCTTGGATGACTATGCTTCTGATGTAGATGAGTAAGGATTTGATGTATTCATGTTGGATAAGAGTGGAGAAGTGTCTCATTCGCCCTGCACCTTAGCGAGATACATATCTTCAATGTCATTCAAATGACAATCTCAAAAATCCGCTTCACGTAATTCATAGTCCTCTTTGTCTTGTCTTTTTACCACAATGTTTTTGAGAAATGTGTAGTCCCATTTAGATGCAAGAGAGACATGCCTAATAGCAACGATCTGTTTATCACTATACACTTCGTGTTTTGACTTTAGAACCTGGCAGCTTTTGTAGTAGATTCTTCGGCGTTTCGGCCAATGGTGAATCCCATACATTGCATCAATGTCATACTTTTCCACGCTGTTGGCAAACATGTGAGTAGACTTTTCCTCGATGGCTATGCAGTTGGAGTATATGGCTGTCGGGAACGGAAGTGTAAGTGATGTAGCGTATTTCTTTGACATATCTCTACCATGTAGAAGAAATTCCAGGTCATTGTTGAAAAAATAACTGAATGGAATCTTTGGTTGATCTGGTTGGCCAATTGTAGGTAGAGGCCTTGTCCAGTCTGTGTAGTATGGAGCTTTGTCTTTTCGTGTGAAGTCAATGTTAGCTTCAGGGTTGAGCCAATCGATGTTGTTAGACATGGCTCGTGTTATGTTTTCAAGATGGTATTCAACTTCAATAGCACTTTCAGAGCTGTCTTTGAGCAGTTGAAAAGCGTCAATCTTGATGTGTCTCAACTCTGCTTTAGTCATCTTCTTCACTCGAAACTTTTCTTGAAGTAACTTAGCATGCTCCAATGTTCAACCAACTACCATTTCTTGACCTTCAGATTATGAGGGAGTAGCATCAACAAGTGTAGAAAACCAAATATTCAGCGGTGTCATCTTCGCTCAGCCATGAGACAACATCTGCTTTGTCTTCTTCTTCTTCTTGGCTTAGATGAGGACTCGGTTCCTTTTTTGTGGTGGGAGAGGTGGGTTGTTGTCGGGCTCGGAATCTATTCATCGCCACCACCGTGTACTCAAGTGATCACCGGTTTTCTCTGTCTGAGGTGGTAACTCAGTGGTCATGAGGTTTTTCAAGAGCGCCAGAACTTGGTGGAGAACTTCTATCGCTTGGAGTCCTTTGGGGTGGTGGTGGCATGGAGGATGATTCACCGCTTTTCTTCGACGCTTAGGCTCAGATCTTTGTCTTTATCCTGATCATCATCGTCTCTTGGACGCTTAGGCCTTTCAGCTTGCTCCTTGCATGAAGTCTTGAGTTGATATTCCAGTAATGCCTCAAGTAGTTTACTTCGCCAAAGGTAAGAGTTGCAGATCGCTGAGACAATTGTAGCACCGGCTTGGAAATCAACTCGCATCGAGAGAACTGCAGGCTCAATTGGATTGATCGTCATTGTTACCAGGGTGGATTGCATTGTTTTCTTGACCAATTTCATTAGATTTGTATAGAGTCAGTCGGTGAACATTTCTCTTGTCACGCCAGAACAAAGGTCGAGTAGGAATTTGTGAGTATATCCCTTGATCATCTCGCTCATTTCCCTTGGACATCATTTTGCATAAACTTCTGGATATATTCCCTTTCACTTGACATCTTGTCTATCTCGTCATGTAGAAGATTGATACTGTCAGCGAGTTGATTTAGCTTTTGTTGAGCACGCCTTTCTTCCCGACTTGCTTGACAGCTTTGACAATCTTTGTCTTAGCCCAGGATATCCAAGAGTCGGTCGGTTTCTTCACAGACTTGGATGTGGATCTGGTTGTGCCTTTGGATGGTGGAGGTGAAGAGTGAGAAGATGAGTCTGATGATGATGAGACATGAAGAGACTCAGGGTCTTTTGGTGGCTCAGAAGTTTGTTCCTTGGAACGTGTTGGGCTGTCTAGAAGAAAGTCATCATAATCAACTTCGTCATCATTTCCAGACTTAGCCATTTCTTCAGCCTTAATCTTGGCTTCTTCATCTGCTTGAGCTTGAGCTTCTTAGCTGCAACCTCAGCATCTTTATCAGAAATCTTCTCCGTCTCTTCCTTTCTCGGCTCCTCAAATTCATAGGTGATGGTGTCCTCCAGTCCTCGTTGTTGTTGATCGTGAGTGGTGATACCAGTTCCCTTATCAGGTTGATTAACCGCATCAGGACCTGGTGTAGATAGTGCACCACCACTTGACCTCCGGCCACGAGTTTGTTCACGGGTGAATTCCCCGAGCAACGGTTGGAGTATGAGATTCTTCACCTTTTTCATGTAGTCTCTGTCCAGTTGTTCTTCATCCGAGCTCTCCTCTTCCGCTCAAGAATCGGAGTTTTACCTTTACCTTTATCAGCTTTTGGACTGGGAGGTTTTGCTATTGTTTGAGTGTCATCGATTGGAGTTTCAGAGTAGATGACCTCTTCATCCATTTCAGTATCCTCGGAGTCCTTGTCCGTAAGCTTTTGTTGCGGTTCATGTTTGGGAATAGGGATTGCTTCTTTCAGTGGAACTTTCCTTTTGCGGGAAGGACTCCTCTTCGAATACTTCCTAATACTCGCTTGTAACACTTTCTGCACTGCCTCTCCTGGTTTTCCTGGTAGGTGTACCAGAGGACTTTTCATCAAGGAAACCTACTTTACCAGCTTCAACTGCTACCAGATATCGTTTGTACGAGGAAAGTTCCTTGAGATCATCATTAAGAAGATATTCCGGTAACACTGCACCTTGTTTCTTTGTTGTAGAGTCCTTAAATCTGACAGTGAGTGTGGGCTCATACAACACAGAGTGTTGTTTGGGGTCATCAAGTCTCAAGGGAATATCATGATTATACCCTAGAGCTCTTTGGATCAACAGTTTGGTGTATCTGATATACGGGATCTTGGTGCCAAGCTTTTAAGGAAATTCATCATGTCGCCCCATATCGTGGCTTCAACTTCGTGTTCTTTCTTGTTGACCTAAGCCCAAAATATTTGTAGTTCCATGAGCTTGGGATGCTCATGACCACTATCACGCCCGTAAAACGATTTTTCAATCATTATGTCGAGGGTTCTCCATGGCTGGGGAATGTTCTTGAGATCAACAGATGAGTGCTTTGTGATAACCCCGGTAGCTTTCATCGTAGCGATGTCGACCATGAATTGGAGAACCACCTCTTCGTTGGAGTGGCATTGAATTGAGTAGGTTTGATGACAGAATGAGAAGAATGGCCCTCAAATCTGCCAGTGATGGTGACTTGTTTGTTGTTAACCGTCACCGTCACAACATTTTGACCTTTGACCTTTTGTATTGTATGCCAGAATTGGTAAATGTAGATCTCCTGCATAAGAGCGAGTTTGTGAGCATGTTCTGATAAGGGTGAGACTTCAGAATATCCGCAGTAATTTGGCATGAAGACTCAGAACAAGAGAAGGTATCAAAATCAACTCTGAGGTTGTTCTTTCCGATCTTCATAGGGTAACCATGAGGGAAGATATCTGCAATAGTGAGAACATTTGGTGTATCCACATTTTGCATTTGAGAGTCCATGTCGTGATCTGAAAGATATTTAGCCAAAAGAACCAACATATCGAAAGACATTACGTTAGTCAACAGTTGATTTTATTGTCTATTTATTGAATGTGATATGTCAATGATTGTTACGAGTCCAATGTCACATGTTAGTCCAATAGTCCACAGACGTCGTGAGTAGATTAACTTTGAGTTTTAAAGTCCAAGTTTTCACTTATTTTTCACAACTTATTAAACATTTAAGCTTATTAGTGACATTTTTGGTTTCGTGGTGTTATGATTTATTTATTTACAAGTTTGCACGCGTAACAATTCATAATTTTGGTTAAAGCTAGGCTTAGGCGTAGGTTTTGCAAGCTTATGCGTAAACAGGAGTGGTTATACGCGTAAGCATAAGCTTATACGTAGGATCTTGACTTACGCGTAGGAAAAGAGGGCCTTAGGCGTAAAGCTTACGCGTAAGCGTATATGGAACCTTACGCGTAAGGCTTACTCGTACGAGTGAACCTTATGCGTAAAGGTTACTGGTTACGCATATCCTTCACAGGATACGCGTAGTCCCCATTGTAGAACCTTACGCTTAAAGGTTACGCATAAGATTTCTCTTACGCATAACATTCTACGCGTAAGGTGATCCTTATGCGTAGATGTTCAAGTAACCTTGATTCTGAGTTATTCACGCGTAGAAACCTGAAATAAATTGACCATATCACCAATATTAACACATATATTCATTCCTTTTCAAATTTAAGCATGAACACTATTTAAGCAGTTATGCGTAGAAACTCAATTACGCGTAGAGTTTAAACCCTAAAGTTCAATTCCTACGAATAAGATTTCTAGCTATAGGAATAACACCAAACAGTTTCTGGGATATCTTAGAGGTCTAATGAAGGGTTCTGTACAAGTTTTAACATCAAAAATGCTATGAATCAAAAGTACCCAAAACGTATGAACTTAAACCCTAAAATTTAATTCTTTCACAATTGATGTTTCTGGGCAAGTTATGAGTTTGGATATGATCAATTCAACTTATATACAACCTCTCTTAACCATCTAATCAACCTAAAAAACACACACATGAAAATACCCAATTCACGCATAAACCCTAAAGTTTCAAAATCAATCAATTTGTGTTTCTGGGTGAGTATTAATGATAGAATCGGAATCATTGTGATAAAATAAACGTTTTGACACTACCATTTTAACCAAAAACACTCAACCTTGATTATGTGTTCATACGCTTTTGCGTAGAACACAAAATCACTCCTAGATTAACTTCTAGTCGTTAGTTTTCAAAACGACTCAAAACCATTGCTTATAATCATGTTAAAAACATAACAACACTTACAAAATGATGATCAGAAACACGGATTAGCAGGTGGATTTTTACGCGTAGGATATGGGTAGTTGAGAAATAAATGAGGTGAGCTAATGTTTGTGAAAAAAGGTTAGGTGAAGTACTTTGTTAGAAAATACTTTGAGATTTTGACACATTTAGTCCCTCCACCTTTACCATTTACATCCAACGTCCATAACTTCCATTTTGGTTACCAAACGAAAGATATTTGGAAAGAAACTTGACGACACTCCCCCTTGACTTAAGAAATAAAGAAATTTTATAAATTTGAGTCCGAGGAGTGTCAGTAAACCAGAAATGTGACCACCATAATCAAAGACACAATAGGGAAACGGTAACATGCAAGTACAAGGTTTTATGAAACCGAAAAATATTTACTTTCTCCCCCTCAATACTTGATCGAAAAAATATTGAATTTTGAAAGATTAAAGTGTTGACGGAAGATTTGTACTTGCCATGTTAAAAGAGATATAGATAGAAAAATATTTTTGTAGTTTTATCAGATTTTATAATTTTGTATTTTGTTTTTGAAAAATATTTACAAAAGAGGTTTTGGTGTTTGAATGGTTTTAAGAATGTTTTAAAAATTCAACCAATTCCTCTGGAGTCAAACAACGCATACCAATTCGGTGGACCAACTCATTAAACCTAGCAGGAGCTAAGGCTTTGGTGAGGAGATCTGCCAGTTGGTATTCCGTACCCACAAAGTATAATTGAACAGTACCCTGTTCCATGTGCTCTTTGATGAAATGATATCGAAGATCGATGTGCTTTGATTTCGAATGTTGAACAGAGTTGCACGAGATCGCAATAGCACTCCGATTCTCGCAGTACATCAGGATTCTGTCAAATACGTAACCATAGTCTTTGAGTTGTGTTCTCATCCAAATGACTTGAGCACAACACGCCGACATGGCTACATATTCTGCTTTGGTTGAGGACAGCGATGTATAATCTTGCTTCTTCGATTGCCATGACACTATTTTATCACCAAGAAATTGTAATGCTCCTGAAGTACTTTTCCGTGAATCTAAGCATCCTGCGTGATCGCCCTAAAAGCTATTCGTTCAAAACCAGAATCCTTCGGATACCAGATCCCCAAGTTAATGGTTCCTTTGATGTATCAGAGGATTCTTTTAGCCTCGGAGAGGTGGGTTTCAGTTGGTCTTGACTGATAATGGGAGCAAAGATATACGGAAAACACTATATCAGGCCTGCTAGCTGTTAGATACATGAGAGACCCAATGATACTACGGTATTTTGTAGGGTCCACCAATTTCCCATGTAAATCAGCATCTAGTTTCTTGGTATGAGCCATTGGTGTGGCATAGGTGTCACAGTTTTGCATTCCAAATTTATTTAAAAGTTCAAGGGCATATTTGACCGACTTAAGAAAATACCACTGGGTGATTGATGAACTTGCATTCCAAGAAAGAATGTGAGTTCACCCATCATTGACATTTCAAAATTTTTTGTCATTAGTTTTGCAAAAGCATTTGAGTATTTTAAATGTGTTGACCCAAAAATGATGTCATCCACATAGATTTGAACGATTAAAATGTGAGCCCCGTGATATTGTATGAAAAGTGTGGGATCGACCGAACCTTTGGTGAATTTATTGGCAATGAGGAAGGATGATAACTTATCGTACCACGCCCAAGGAGCTTGTTTGAGTTCGTAGAGATCTTTGTTCGTTTGTAAACGTGGTTCGGGAACTCGGATCAACGAATCCTTCCGGCCGGGTCCGACATAGACTGCTTTTCAGTTGACCATTCGTAAAAGCGCTTTGACGCCCATCCGAAAGACCGTTATATTCATATGAGCCGCGAACGCCGAAATATCCGAACCCTCAAGACGAGCAACCAGAGCGAATGATTCTTCAAAGTCAATACCCTTTTCCTGTCTATAACCCTTAGCCAACAGACGTGACTTGTTTCTGATTACGGTTCCTTCAGAATCCAATTTGTTTTTCCAAATCCATTTGAGACCAATGACGAAGACTCATGTTGGTCTTTCAACCAATTCCCATACTTCAAGGCGTTTAAATTGATTGATTTCTTCCTGAATGGATTCAATCCAGTTGTCTTTGGTCATTGCGTCTTTAATGTTTTTGGGTTCAGATTGGCAGACAGTGAGTGCATAAATGCAATGTTCACCATCTGTGTGAAGACGTTGTCGTGTTATGACTGGTTGATTCGGGTTACCAATAATATTCTCTAGAGGATGGTATTTTGTCCAACGATGTGTGGAAGGTTGATGTTGATATACATTCTACAGATTGGGAGGATTCAAATGGCTTGTAGATGATTCCACAACATCTGGTGCAACAGTTTCATTAGAAAACGGGTTGAAGAACGCATTTGGATCAAAATATGCAGGTGGGGGTACTTCATTGTTCAGAACATCATCAGCTGGTTCAACGTCGTTGGATGCAGTTTGTTCAACTGTTGTTGTAGAGTCAACTGGTGGTGCTTCTTCAATAGTGGTTGTTGTAGCAGGTGTATCAGGTATTAGAATATGATCGGTTGAAGCAGCGGAAACATTAGATACACCCGAGCATGTTCATCAATATCATCACTAAACATAGGAGCAAATAGCTTTTCCATTTGTTGACGAGTAAGCCGGAGCTTGGTTCACCGATGATAGGGTTTGAGGGAAGTTTAAACGGTTATGACCGGGTTCCAAGCCGTTATGCTCGAAGCCATTTTTGTAAGCTCATCGAAATTTGCATGAATCGCTTCCATAACCCGCTTTGTACGAAGATTCCGATTCTCAGAACCTTTAGAATTATCACAATATCCAATAAAGACTCCAATGTCAGCTTTGGCTTTGAGCTTTCCAAAGTCATCACGATCATTATTCGGGTAGCAAAGGGATCCAAATACATGAAAGTGTTTGATATTCGGTTTTCGGTTGTGGATAAGCTCAAAAGGTGTTTTGTTGTGGCGTTAGTAATTATTGAGCGATTCTCGAGTGTAACATGCAGCTTGATACGGCTTCAACCCACAAGTAATCTGAAGTTTAGCATTGATTAACATCATTCGGCAGCTTCCATTAACGCATTTGCTTTCATCTCTCAACAACTCCGCTTTGTTCGGGGTACGCATTTTATGTTTGATCCTCAATTCCCACTTTCTCATAATAGTCACGAAGAGTTTGATTCACAAATTCAGTTCCTTTATCTCGCTTGAATTTGTCCGACGATGTTCCGGAGCTGAATTTGAATTTTCGTGAGAAAGGTGATGATTATCTGTGGAGCTTGATCTTTACTTCAAAGAAAATAAACCCAAGTCCATCTGGAGTAGTCATCTACAATTACCAAGATGTAGCGCTTGCCATTAATCGCCGCACGCGATCGGACCACACAAATCCATGTGATGAAGATGAAGCACATGCTGAGAGATGTGTTCCACCTTTGAAGGAAAATGAGCACGAGTGCTTTTCCCTTGTTCACAAGCGGAGCAAAGGTGATCTTTAGAATACCAGAATCTTGGGAGACCTTCAACAAGTTTGTATCGAGCAAGGTTGGTTATGGTTTGAAAGTTTAAATGTGAGAGACGTCGGTGCCATAGCCAAGATTTTGTAGATGTTGCCTTTGAAAGGTGACAGATGGGAGATGAAGCAATCATGTCTTATATTGAGATTGTGTATAAGCTTGAGTTACGGGTGCCAGACATAAGATCGTTTCCTTGTAGATCACGAATGAAACAAGTTCCCAAAAAGCAACTTCCAAATCTCCATCACAGAACTGACCTACTGAGAAGAGATTGTGACCGAGACCTTCCACATAATAAACCCTGCTAATTTTGATGTTGCCATTGATGTAATCTCCGTAGCCCATGATAGTTGCGAAGTGATCATTCTCGAATCTGACAGTGCCAATGAACTTTGCAACAAAGTTTGATAACAGTTTGAGATTGCCTGTCATGTGTCGGGAACATCCGCTATCAACAATCATAGGATGATCAGATCACCGCATTACACACGATGACAAGATGGAATAGAAGTAGATGTGGAACCCGAAGAGTTAGAGGGTTCCGAAGCGCTTATAGTAGGAACACACATATCAATGATTTTGGGTATCCATGTAGATCCTAGTGTATTATGTAACCATTTCTGCCATCTCCAACTAGTCTTTGCTTTAGTCTTAGTGAATGAACTAGGTGGTACTACATTCCTTGGAGGTGATAATGGAGCTATTGGAACATCAATGCTTTTCTTAGAATCTAAAGAGGGCGGTTTACCAAGCACACACTTAGAAGCTTTAGTGGGCCTAGAGGTATTCTGTTTCTTAGGATTCCGTAAACGAGACAAGATAGTTTTAGCAACACATTTATCATGACAATCAGAAAGCATACTTTTACAACATATAACACAAGAAGCTTCAGAGTTAACATCAAAAGTACTTAAAGGTTCAGCATTCGTTACATCCTATTCTTCCTTGTATTGCTCTTAGGCTATGAAGTGCAGGCGTTGGGAAAAGAGGCAACTATTCCTGGTTCAGTAGAGGGAAGCACATTAGTTTCTTGTGATTTGTCATTAGATGTTCTAGAGTCATTTTGAATCTATTTAGGTGCAATTACTACTATGTTACTATCCTTATTTTTCTTAAGTTTCACCACCTCTGCTTTCAGTTCATGTATAGTGTGTAACAAATTAAGATTTTCAGTACGAGTGAGACCATCTCGTCGTAAGACATCTATCATGTATGCAAGATGATCATCAAGGTCTTTTGATGCTTTAGCACGAGTCTTTTTAAGTGAATCAGATATGACACTATGTGCATTTTTAATTTTTGAAAGTTCTTGTTCATATTTTGAGATTTGACACTTCAAAGATGCGTTTTCATCATCCAGTTGCTCAGGCTTTGAATTAACGGTTTTTGCTTGCAACTGAGCGATTTTGTTTTGCCAAGCGAGTTCACGAGTATGACAATCTTTTTGACACCATTGAAGATGACGTTTTGCTTTTGAAAGCTCTTTTGTCACTCGTTCATTTTCAACTTTTAAAGACTTGATTTGTGACACAAAATTAGTATTCTCAACATTTGCAACAGAATCAGCAGAGATATAATCAAATGCATATTCAACAGAATATAATAACACCACATTATGGATATCAGCACAGATAACATCTTCCAAGAGTCGATCAACATCTTTTCTTAACATTTTCTTTTTGTGTTTAGTATTTGAAATGGATGTTTCTGTTTTCTCGAAACTGTTTTCATCAGTCCAAGTTCCTTATGAAATTCCCTTTCCCAATACAATGCACAATTTTTCAAAATTTTAACATGGGGTAAAATTCTTTCTCAAAATATCTCTTTGTTCTAACGCCTGAGGCGATTGAAAATGTTCAACTTTTATTTCAGAATGAAAATCAATCTCACGTTCTAAAAGTTTGATGTCCGAAGTGAAAATGTCAAAATATCTAAGAATTTGACGATTTTCGGGTATTGATTTTACTTCACTAAGTGAAGGTAAAGGACCATTAATTTGTGCAGAATTGGGTTGGGGACCAACATTAGAAGACTTAGACATAGGTGTGATAACCCAAGGTGTGTTAGAAGTATCCTTTTGTTCGACGAAAGTGACAGCTTTTGAATAGTTAAAAGGTTTGTTATAAACAACATTTTCCATTGTTGACCGACTCTCGTCATCTCGCATCAATTCCTCTTGACGATTATATTCAACAACACTCATAATGGAATCATCAATTCTATGTTCTGCGACTTTGTAAACTTCCGGATTTGGTTTGAATGCTCTATTTGAAAACTTAGGTTTGTAATCAACAAGATTCGGTCCATATCCATTTGGATTTGGTTTGAAAGTAAACTTTTGAATCGTTGTGATTGATTCACCATGTTTATAAACAATATTTCGAAACTCTTTGATTTTGTTTTGTAAGTCGACAATTTCCTCAAGATAGGCATTTATTCGTTTCGTTGAATGCTTTTTGTATTCAGAGAACTGTTTTTGACAAGTTAACAACTCAGCCTTGGCTTTTTGAGTTTCCAAAGTAAGAGCGTTAAGTTGTTTTTTATGTTCATGTTTCAGTTGTTCTATTTGAGACAACAAAGCATTCTTCGATGTGGCTAGATCACGTATCTGTCGTTCTAATGATTTTTCGTTTTGGTGTGATTTAGCAAAAGCGACTTCAAAACCTTTTTAACGTTTTTCTTGAGTTTTGAAAAAATTGAGTTACCGTTTTAAGCATTCAATATCCCTGGTTAACAGTGCATTTTTACTGTGTAATTGCTGGTTCAGTGCACAACATTCTTCCATTCGGGATTGTTGGTCTTTAAGTAAGAGATCAACATCTGGATTAGGCAAAGGTTCAGCGTGTTGAACGTGAGTCACAACATGATCACTATTCAGATCCTCAAGTATGACCACGGAGTCAATTTGAGTATCAAAGGTAACCATAAGGTCATCTTGATCATCAAATGTAACTACGGGGTTTAGTTGAGAATCGTCAGAATGAGATGTGGATCTACCATGTTGAACATTCGAGCCTCGTCGGATTCGTGATGTTGGTGAGATATTAGATCGATTGATGAATATGGTTTGTTCGGCTACCGAGACAAGCCATCGTGTCATACCTGGGCCCGTGTCACTCATGTAGTTCGTGCATATTAGCCATCAACATAACATGCTAAGTAGCCTACAAGTCCTCCATATCATCATTTGAGTCTGCGTCTGTCATAAAGCTCTGTTCTTTTTTTGTGAGGATTCCATCAGCTTCATCCTTAAGAGCCAAAAGTAAAGCCTCCTTGTGATAAGCACTGCCTCTAGTCCTCGGCTTTGGGCATGCATTAGCCAAGTGACCCTTCTCATTACAGTTATAGCAACAAAGACTATTTATCCCATTCTGAGCAATACCCTGTTCAACCACTTGACCCCTCTGTTGTTGTGGAGCACCCATGTTATTCCTTCCCATAGCATTAAACCCTTGACCACCTCTCATCTGATGACCATAACCACGGTTCTGAACTTCAACACGTCCATTGTTCACAACAGCCTGATTCCTTGTGTTTGATGAGGAACGAATGCGATTGTTGGATTTGTTTGTATAACGGCCGAAGGCTTTAGCAATCATAACAAATCCTTGTTGCAATGGATCAAAAGCATCGGAGTCCTCATTAGCTTCACTGTAAAGTGCTTGATCATTGTTGTTGTTGTATGGAACCTATTGAGTTTGTTGAGATTGTTGCTATGATGGAATATCATATGGTGTAATTGTTGCAGTTAGTTGAGGAGGATAACTAGTTTGATCCCACAAAGAAAGTTGTTGATTGTCCGGAAGTGACGGTGGAGCCGGGAGTCCACGGATAGCCCTTTCTTTGTCAACTTCTTTTTGGTGAGGCTTCAAATAGTCGTACAACAATCCGTATGTAGCATGATGAAGATTCTTAGCTTGACGGATGAAAATGACATACTTCTCCCAATCGGGACCAAGACTACTTAGGAACTTAGTATTGATTGCAATTCTTGGCATGATGATGTTGTGTTTTTCCAAATCATTGATGATGTCTGAGAATCGATGATGATAAGACTCTAATGTCTCTCCTGGTTCAATCATGAAGTGTTCATAGGCCAAATAAATTTTGGATTCCATATCCTCTTGATTGAGTTCAGTGCCTTCCATGAGAAGATGAATATGTTCCCACATTGCGTTTGCCGTCTTTTAAGCATAAACACTTCGAAGGATTGGATTGGGTAATCCTAAAAGGATATATTGCATTCCTAGCTCATCAGCTACGAAATGTAGAAGTTCATCACCAGAAAGGTCAGTAACAGTTGCAATGTTTGTGAGATCATCTCTTGGTGGAATAGTATTAGGATCTCCGGGTGTAACGACAATAGGCATCTGAAATAGACCTTCCAAGATGACCTTTTTAAGAACTTTCCATGTGGCTTCTTTAGATCACAAAACCTAAAGAACCTAATTACCCATTGATCATAGTTTCCGGGAGTGAGCATTGGAGGTCTATCAAGTGATCGTGCCTCATAAATGGATTGTTGGCTACTTAGAGCTTCACACATCTTTACAAACCAAGATGGTTCCTTCATGGTATTCCTAGATGGATGTTGATTGTAAACGTTTGTGTAAGGTTGTACTTGAAGACTAGGTGGTGGTTGAACCATTAGTGGTTGAGTTGCTCCTTGTTGTGGATAATGTTGTTGATTAAATTGTTGTTGATAGTTGTTGATTGAATTGTTGATGTTGTGGACTAAGTTGTTGTTGTTGTTGAGTATACGTATAAGGAAAGTAGTTAGAGTATGGTGGTTGAGACATGTTGAAAACTTGTGTTGTAAAATGGATCTTTGTAGTCGAATGAAACGTTGTTGATGAAGTATCCTTAGGCGTAGAAACCAAGTTTAGGCAAAGAAATGCTTAGGCGTAAAAACACCAAACTTACGCGTAAAAGCAATAGTTACGCGTAGGATTAGCTTACGTGAAACACTAAGATTAGGCGTAAACTGAAAGTTAGACGTAGAAAACTTATGCGTAGGATTAGCTTATGCGTAAGACAAGGCTTAGGCGTAAGAAAAATCTTAGGCGTAAAGAGTTCTACGCATAACTTCAACCCTTCAGTGCTTACCGAGACTTCATTACTAGAACCTTGTTGGGTTTATTCCAGTTCTAGCTCTATCTTAGTCCGCACTCTTCCCATATCTCACTTTTCTCCCTTTTTTCATTATACCTAAGGACTCTACACTATCTAGTGGATTGTCCTCGGTAGATCCTCCTGACCTCAAGGATCGTGGGAACGAAAACCTAACCATCCTTATATCACCATACATAAAGTAAATTTGGTCGGTCTTTTTGGTATTGTTCATCAGCCATTGGAATCAATTGAAAACCATTTGAAAAACAGTCCAAGTACTTGTGATACATGATCAAAACATTTTGTACCCGAATAGTTTTTGATATTTTAGAAAACGGCTCCCCCTCAACATGTGCATCATTTGTTTGAAATCATTTTGGCACATGAAGGCAAGAGAAAGAATTCACTTCTTTGATAAATATTTTATAAAAATCTCGACATTAATTTCCTGATCAAAATCAGTGTTTAAATACAGTTGAAGATATTTTCGGGAAAGAATGTGGTTTTCAAAACTTTGCTCCCCCTCAATATGTGCATATGATTTTGAAATTGTTTAGAACATATTAGGGAAAACCTGCACTTAGAGACAAATCAGTCACGTTTTAATCCATTTTGGTTTGATATAAATGCTCCCCCTTAACATGTGCATGGAAAATTTGAAATCGTTTGGCACATGCAGGGAGGAGAGCTTGTTAATCACGTATAGAACCATTTATCAAATTATCAGTTTAAATCCAATTTAAATCACAAATTCTCACTCGATCACGATTTTCAAATCCTTTTGAGAGTTGTGATCTCTATTGATTTAAATTAAATTTTGAGAGCTTTTGAGGAGAATAGTGACTTGCTTTTGAAAGACATTTTAACTGATAAGGATTAGATTTTGAGGCTTTAAACTCCATTTACCACTCATGAATAAATATCTTTTGAAAACATAACAATAGCCAAGGTCTTGAACCACTTGTATAAAATATTGTTCATTTTAATTATCCAAAAGTAGACCTTGCTCTTTTACGTGCTAATTGTTTGAAAAATAACCTTTTTGATTGAATTGAAATCATTCTCCCCCTCAATCAATGACATGAGTTGTTGATTGAGTGTTAGAGATTTTGACAAAGATAACCCCAGATGATTTTCAAAAATGGAGTCCGAGGTATTTTCAAAGCAATTTTGTTTTCATTAGATGACAAATATTTTTTAAAAGAATCATTAGACGGAAAAATATTTGGAAAGAAAACATTTGTATTTTTGGTGACAAATATTTGTTTTAAGAATCAGAGCATGATATTTGAAAAATAAGATTAAGCATGGCTCTGTTTACATTTTAAAACTAAGCACGCCTGCCGAAATGACAATAAACCACCATTTTTCTCCATCTCATTTTTTTTAAAGCAATTTATGTACATTCGAAGAACATCTAAAAACCCGTGACATTCTTTGAATGTGAACACAAAGTCCGTAGATGATATCGAATTAAGAAAAACATGACAAAATAACAATATTTTTGGGATTTTTCAAGATTTTCTAATTTTTATGGATTTTGAAAATTTTATATTTTTCTATTTTCTTTTGTGGGTTTTGAAGTTTTGTATTTTGCTTTTTGAAAAAGTATATACAAGAGATAGATGAAGAAAAACCATCTACTCCTCGTCTTCCTCTTGAAGACGTTTGAGTGTTTCCGGTTGTAGGCTCTTTAGACCAAGTTGATTGGATCCGAACCGTCAAGTTTTCTCACACAAGCTAGCCACTTGTGAATGGCTAACCGTAAGAAACTTAAAACAGTTCAGACACAAAATGCAATGAAGATCAGAGGAATATAGTGGATTCCCAGGTCGTTAAGTCCCACGGAGACTCAATGGTGTATCAAAACTTATCAGATGATAGAATGACCACTAAGGATAGTGATCAGTAAGGATTTGGATTGATAACTACACTACTGATTGAATGGAAAGATATTTGGACACAGAATTGGAAAGCACAACAATCAGACACAACAAGTCAGAATACGACGTTTAAAAACTACGTAAACGTACCAAATTAAAATGAGATCTAAGAAATAAAAGACCTAAAAATATGAAAATGACATTTTTAGAATCCTAAAAATAAAAGAAAATTATTAGAAAAAGAAAATTATTTTTATAACTATTTATTTAATTATTATTAATTAAAAACTATTTCTAACTATTTAATAATAATCTAAAATAAAAGAAAATATGAAATAAGGCTAGAAAAATAAAATTATGATTTAGAAAAATCTAAAATATTATAAAACTTATTTTAAAACTAAAAGTATATTTTTTACACTTTTTATATATTTATTACTAATTAATCACTATTTAAAATACACTTAAATACTAGAAAATATAAAATAAACCTGGAAAAATAAAATTATAACTTAGAAAAATCTAAAATATGATAAAACTAATTTTAAAACTGAAAAGATATTTTTTATGCTTTTTAATTATTTATTACTAATTATTTAATACTTTTAATTATTTAAAATTATAATAAATACTAAACAGATTAGGAAAATTATGAAACTTTTTCTAAAAAATAACTTAAGGTGACAGAAAACTAAGAAAAATATCAAAACAAGATTTGCTTAATAATAATATGAAAAGAAAAATCAAAAAGCTAAAAACTATTAAATAAACGCTATCACTATATTTAAATTGATGTTTTTCTGGATTTTCAAAACTACTTAACTACGATTATAAGAAACTTTAATGAACACAAAATTTTACAAATAAAAATAAGTTATTTGTTGCTTATGAGCTTAACAGATGCTTATGAGCTTATTTTGGAGAAATAAGCTCAAACAAGCTCCAATTTCAAAACAAAGCTCAAATAAGATGTAAGCTAAGCATTTCTACTCAAATTAAGCTAAAAGACACAAACAAGCATACCGATAAGCTACTAAAAGATAATAAGCACTTATGATCAACACGAAATGGGACAAGGTTGAGGTTACATTGCACTCTACCAAACAAGCTTCAAAATAAAACTTAAGCTTGAACTTCAAGATGGCTTGGACAAATTACCAAAGAACCAAGAATCACAGATTTGACCAACAAATAAGCTCTGTGGCTTATGATTGAGCTTGTAAAAATCGGTAATGTGACACAATTTCGCAACGGTGTATTCAGTTAGCTAGTAAATAAGCACTAAAGCAAGCCGCTAAAAGTGAACTAGTATTTTTCTAATTAAGTTTAGCAACTAAACTTTGATATTCCAAGAGCTTATCTCCCAAATCTTAATATTAAACACACACTAAAAAATATCTCTGCTTTAATCAAAACCACCAAATGAAAAATTTTGACTTTTATAAAAACTAGTTGGTTGACTTATATGAACTTTAAGCTGATCCCAAGCACTGATTATGATATATTAAGGTGAATTAAGACTGATTTGAGTAATTTTAACAACTTATGAACACAAAATCATGACCATGAATCATTAAAATCCAAATGCTTAGTATATACAAGCAATACGTAACTGAAACGAA
>OU343217.1:63377273-63472470 GCA_910596185.1 Chrysanthemum makinoi | reverse complement strand
AGATGGTTCTTTCTTCTCGAGGTTGTCTTACGAATTTTTCCTCTTCTTACAGAACTTCTTAAAATCTCTAGCAGGGCCATGGCATATTCCTCATCTTCATCACAGACAAGATTATCATCATCACTTGATTCCGTTTTGCTTTTAGAGCAGCGGTTTGATCTTCTCCCTTTTTTCTTTGATGATCTCAGAATCTTTCTCCATCACCATTTAGATTGTACTTTGAGTTAGATCAACTCGTCTAGTGACATTATTGAGATCTTTTGATTCCTCAATAGCGGTTACTAGCTCTCCATTTGGGATGGAGTGCTCTAAAAATTTCACGAAAAGTTCTTACTGAAAAGATTCATCAAGTGCTTTAAGTGATGTAATAATAGTGTTAAAGCGAGCAAAGCCACAATCAATGGTTTCATCTTCTGGGATAACAAATTGTTCATATTGTTGAACAAGAAGATCAATTTTGTTATCCTTGACTTGTGAATTACTTTGATGTGTAACAATTAAAGATTCCCAAATATCTTTGGCGGTTTCACACAAAAAAATTCTTTCATATTCTTTTCTAGGTAAAGCATTATAAAGCATCATTTTAGCTTCATTATTTTTAGCAACTAATTTCTTTTGTTCATCAGCGGAAATATCCTTTGTTGTAGAACTAAAATCTCCTTTAACAATAATAAACCAAAGATCTATATCTTTTGATTTTACATATGTTTCAAAACGGTTTTCCAATAGATAAATCCATTGGTTTCAAAGAGTGGTGGTCTTTGCATAGATTGCCCTTCTTTAAAGTTTTGAGAATCCATGGATCGTTTCAAGTTTATAAAATACAAGTTATTTTAGAAATTCTTGAGCAAGGCTTCTGTAACAATTGTAGAATAAAGGGGTTGAATAGTTTACCAATTAAAACTTTGTTTTGAAACTTATTGAAAGATCAATTGATATTGATCTTAGATATGTTAATGAAATATGCAAGCAATAGGTAAAAGTAAATAAGGAAAGAAATGATCAAACCACAACAAGTTGTTTATAGTGGTTTGGTCTACAAGGACTCTTTTTCCTTGCCCTACTCCACTCCTCGAGTCTCACACTCTAGAGTTTAACTTCACTAGTCAACAAGCTCCTTTCACCGGTGGAGAAACCTTTACACTTAACTTACACTATTCCGACACTAAGCTAGATGTCGAGTTCTTTCAAAGGGTACAACTACTCCCACACACAATGTATTTTGAGGACTAAAATACTAACCACTCACGCTCACAATATTATGATGGTTTAATACAACAATGAAGTATGAATCAACACTAGATCATACAACACTAAACAAACAAGACTTCCAACTTCGCTTTTGAAGCTTGAATGTGACTTGATCTTCTTTGCTACAAAAGAGATCACTAATATGATATGGCCCTGAGTTAGAAAGGTTAGAGAGAAGATATGTATGAGAGTATGTTAGAAAGGGATGAAATCTACTTGGCTTGGCATTGCTATTTATAGCCAAATGGGCGGGGAAGTCGGACCCGGAAACCTTAAAGGTTCCGCCCGTGTACCTAATTTTGAATGCCTTGATCGGCAGTCAAGATATCAAATCTTTTTGCTAAAGTCAACTCTATCTAAGTGAGATTGTGCAAGATATGAGAGTACAAATCACACAAAATATCTAATGAAATCTTCCAATGATTTCCATGATGCAATACATGATGTCATATGTTGTATTTCTATTTTAGAAATATGCAAGTACTTAAGTAGTGTTTGGTTTTAAGAACCTAACACATTCTAAAACTACTATCATACATAATGATTAGAGTCATATCAAGATGTTACTAATCATAAATGTAAATGCTTGAATGATGAATATATTGTTTGAAAAAGCTTGTTTTAATATCTATTAAACTTGACAAGCTTTAAGCTTTTATACAAATTAAATTTACTTTGTCGTTAACAAAACTTAGGTAAAGATCAAAAATATAAATAGCGTTTAATGACGATATTTGTATTAACAATCTCCCCCTTTTTGTTGAGGAAAAATATAAATTTTATTTTTATAAAAGATACAAAGTTTGTTACAAGAGTTATAAAATAGTTTTAGAACTTGAAAGAAAAGATAATGCAAGTGTATGATGTTTGACTATTTGTGAAAGTCAAAGTGTTCACTAGTTGATGTATGATGTTGACTTTTTTGAGAAGGGTAAAGTATCTGATTGACTTTTAAGATAGTCAAAATGTAGTCAAGTTCAATATTTTCTCCCCACTTTTGTCTCAACAAAAGTAGAAGCGATCTTGGAATGTAATGAGCCGAGCCATTATCTCCCTTGATCAAAGCTCCCCCTAAATTGGGTGCATAATGGGAAGATACATGGATTGTGAAAGTAAAAGCTACAAAAAAGTGTTAGTAATAATGATCATTCACAAGCATTTCCAAACACTATGTAAAAGGACCAAGACTATAATAAAAACATCATTCATTAGTTAAAATGTTCATGAATAAAGATCATGAAATGGGAACACAATGATGTATTTTAGTACAAGAAAAAAAAATAATCCTAAGAAGAAACTAAAATGCTAAACTATAACCATCCTAATTTGATGGTGGATGAGAAAGAGCGTTGAGGCATTTCAGGATATGATTGAGGATGAACCTCATTTCTTAGAAAATCAGGGACCATAACCCGGTCCCTATCAGCGGTTTGGACGTTTGCTCACAAGTTGAGCAACCATGCCTAGAGGTAGTAGTATGTTTGGGGAGGTTGTGGTGGTGGAAGGTGGATGTGTTGGTGTTGGTTGAAATGTTTGGGGTGGTCATGATGGAAGCAAGCAAAGCACTTTGCATTTGCATTGTCTCACTCAGTGAGATCCACCATGCCTTTTGGTGGAGGTTGTGGAGTCCGGTTTGAATCTCCTCTCTGGGTGGTGGCATCCCACACACTCCTCAATGTCCTCAAGATGAGGGACATTGATGGGGAAGTGTGATCCATACAAAGGACCATGAATGTCTTTGTGAATGGGGTGGAAGAGAGAGAGGTTTAGGCCTAATGGGGTTTGGGTCAGAGATGACCGAGGGTGACTTATGAGCCATCCGCTCAATTGAGCCCAAGGATGGCAATGGTGGTGGATGATTTGGCCTAGGAGGCAAGTCATCCAAGTCCTCGAAAGGATTTGGGAGGTTGGTGGAGTGGAAAATAACTCCATAGGAATGAGAGTTGGAGACCTTGGTGAAGGTGGTGAGGGTGTTTGGATGTTTGGATGGGTGCCGGTGGAGGTGAAGTTGGTGTTTTATTGGTGGTGGAGTGGTGATCACAATATGTGATTGATAGGGTGTGGCTAAGGTAAGGCTTGTATCATCTCGGATGGGAGATGAGATTGTGAGTGGAGAAGACTCGGATGAGGAGCTAAGTTAGCGAAGCAACAAGGCCTCTACTAATTCTAGCGGTCTTCTTGCAAGGGTTTGGAGATGATTTTGTCATTTTTGACTTTGGTTTGTCTTTGCTAGATGATAGTAAGAATGAAGGTGTGAGGATGATCATGGTAAAACCTCTCAATTTATAGAAGTGATAAATCATGGAGAAATGTGTTTGATTTGATGTTAAGCCATTGAAGAGATGAGGTTCCTAATGATTTGGAAGTGGGTAGAATGCTAGTTAAGCCATTGAAGAGATGAGGTTCCATTGAAGAGAGATGTTAAGCCATCTCTTCAATGGCTTAACATCAAATCAAACACATTTCTCCATGATTTATCACTTCTATAAGTGGAGAGGGTTTCATGTCATTTCACCTCTTCATTCCATCATACAAAACAAACCAAAGTCAAAATATTCAAAATCATCTCAAAACAAGCAGCAAATGATGTGAACACTATTGCCGTTGGCTAACTCTTCGTAAATTCTTCTCAATCTCCCGTCGGGCAATAACTGCTACGCCGCTTACTATCAATCACCAACCGCTCTTCATAACTTTCTTGTCAAACATCCAAAACTTGCCTGCCACCTTTGCCGGAACCGCCATTTCATTCCGTGGAGTTGTTTTCCCTTCAAAACCTCACGGTCACTTTGGAGGACGGATGACATATAAGGCCAATCATCCCACCATTGCCATCGCTTGCAATTGACGGATGGCTCATGGTCACTGGGTCGTCTCTTGACTGGCGCCCCGTGGAATTTCAACCTCTTATAACCCGTTAGCATTCATGGTCCTTGTGGGGATCATTGCTCCAGCATCAATATTCACCTCATCTCGAAACATGAGGTGTATGTGGGATGCCAGTCCCTGGGAAAATTCAACCAGTCTGGCCTCCCCAATTCGACTGGTGGATTTCTGGCCGGAATGGTGAAAGTGCTTTAACTTGCTTCCATCGACACCCCAAACATTTCCTGGCTTGCCATCTACCTTCACCGAACATACTGCCCCTAGGTGGTGCTCGCTGACCAAGCGATAGAACCGGTTATGACTTTCAGAAAATGAGGTTTAAATCTCAATCTTTATCGCTTGGCGTCTCGGCTGCTTTACTAAAGTCCGTATGAATTAGGATGTTATAGTTTGGCATTTGGTTTCTCTTTAGCAGAGATTATTTTCTTTTCTTTCTTCTTGTGCTAAAACACATCATTGTGTTATTTCTGATCTTCCTTCATGTTTGACAATAGTGTTTTTAATGCTTTACGCTCAGTGTTTGGAAATGCTTATGATGTTCATTATTACAACACTTTTTTGGCTTTATATCGTAATGTCTTCCGTATGCGCCAATTTAGGGGCACTGATAGAGGAATGGCTGGGGCTTTCGTCCACATTCGCGTAGCTCTACTGTTAGAGGACAAGGAAAAATATTGAACTTGACACGTTACGACATCTTTAAAGGTCAGCTCGCTACTTTGACTTTGCGAAAAGTCGGCATCATACATCGGCAGTGAACACTTTCACAACAGTCAAGCATCATGCACACGTCTCTTTTCAGTTCTGCGCCTATTTTGCAACTCTTTGCGCAAACTTTATTGTCTTTTATAGTAAGGTACATTTTGTCACTCAAAAGGGGAATTAATACAAATATCGTCATTAAGCTTTTTATTTTTGCGATCTTGTTTTCTAAATTTAATGTATAACTTAAAGCTTGTCAAGTTTAATAGATATTAAAACAAGCTTTTTCAAACAATATATTCATCATTCATGATTAGTAACATCTTGATATGACTCTAATCATTATGTATGATAGTATATTTTAGAATGTGTTAGGTTCTTAAAACCAAACACTACTTAAGTACTTGCATATTTCTAAAAATAGAAATACAACATATGACATCATGTGATGCATCATGGAAATCATTGAAGATTTCATTAGATATTTTGTGTGGATTTGTACTCTTCATATCTTACATAATCTCACTTAGATAAGTTGACAAGCAAATTTGATATTATTTGTCATTGCAAAATATTTTGCGGTGACGGAACCCAAGGAGTTGCGATAAGTGAACTTTCGTCCAGCTTTTATTATAGTAGCAATAACCAACAAGTAGTTTTCATCCCTTTCTAACATACTCTCATACATATCTTCTCTCTATTTCTAACTGGCGCATATCATATTAGTGATCTCTTTAAGCAGAAGTTGAATGTGTCGACTGATGAACTATACTTCATCGTGTAAAACCATCATAATCGGTGATGAGTGGTTGTATTTTGTCCTCAAAATACATTGTGGTGTTACTGCCAAGAACTCGATCTAGCAATGTGGAAATATGTGTAAAGTGTATTTTTCTCCACCATGAAAGGAGCTTGTTGAAAGTGGTTAAACTCGAGTGTGGTTCGTGAACAGAGGAAGAAAAGTCCGGCGAACCACTATAAACAACTTGTTTTATTTCTTTCTTATTCCTTAACTGCATATTGCGCATATTTCATTAACATATCTAAGATCTTTTATCTTTGAAGTTTCAAAACAAAGTTTTAATGGTAAACTACCCCCTACTACAGTGGTTTTGTTTCTCGTTGCTCAAGCTCGTAACTTTTGTATTTTAAAAGCGATCCATGGATTGAAAACAGAAGGGCAATCTATGAACCACCATCTTTGAAACCAATGTATCTGGAAAACGTTTTTGAATATGTAAAATCAAAGATATAGATCTTTGGTTTATTATTGTTAAAAGTTTTAGTTCTACAACAAAGGCCGTTGATGAACAAAGAAACTAGTTGCTAAAAAATGAAGCTTTGATAATGCTGAAAAGAATATGAAAGAATTTATGTGTGAAACCGCCAAAGATATTTGCTTTTTATTACACATCAAGGTAATTCACAAGTGAAGGATAACAAAATTGATCTTCTTGTTCAACAATATGAACAATTTGTTATTCTTGAAGATGAAACCATTGATTGTGGCTTTGCTACAACACTATTATTACATCACACATTGAATGCTTTTAGTAGTGAAACTTTTATCAGGCCTTTCAGAGCACTCCATCCCAAATGGAGAGCTAAAGATTGTCAAAGATCTCTCAATAGCACTAGATAGGCTGTTTCGAACCTCACAGTATTGATGAAGAAAAGATTAGGATCATCGAAGGGAAAGATCAAATCCGTTGCTCTAAAAGCAAGCGGAATCAAGTGATGATGCGAATCTTGCTCGTTAGCGAAGATGAAGATAGAAGTTAAGAGAAGAGGAAAGTGGAAGACAACCTCGAAAAACCATTCGAAAAGGACATGATGAAAGGAGTAAAAGTGAAAAGCGTTTAAGATAAGTTTATGGAGATTATGCTTTAAAACTCAACGAGCTTTTGTAAGTGTAATTAAGTGAGTGAATGATGAACAAGAAATCTTTAATGGCACAGTCAAAATTTTCGACTCTTCTTATTCTTCTGATCACTTTAAATAATATAATCTAAAATCATAACTAAAAAAATAAAAACAAAAGGAATTGGAAGAAAATGAGTTTATAATAAAGAAAAAGCAAATGGCGATGATTGTAAATCATGTCAAGAGCTTAAACTTGAAATAGAAAAACTAAAGCTCACACAAGATGTTTTAATAGAAAACAATTCTAAATTTAAAAGGTTTAACAAGAACATAGCTCTTGCCGATGAAATAGTTAAAATTCATAAAACACCACGAGACATGAATGGGCTAGGTTTTAATGAAGTATTAATTCCGAAGAGTCAAAATAAAGCGGCGAAAAGACGAACATGTCAAAATTCTTGATGTGATACGGACCGAGAGGAACCAAAATAAGGGTTCGTCCGTTGTGCAAAAATGGTGCGTGGGTACTTATGAGCAGTGTTACTTAATCTGAACCGTCTTGAATTTGTTAAAATAACAAAGAAAACCAATAATAGTATTAAACTAAAACCGGTGGATTGCCGAGGTAGGACTTGTCAAAATGAATTTAGATCAAAACTACTCAACAACGATATAAAACTCCTTTTGCCAAACGCCCCTTTCCTAAGAGCAACCATAACATACAACCCAACTACAACACATGGTTGGAATCAAAACTTTCCTAGACCATATCAAACTCCGGATTACATGCCATGGAACTCTTACCCATCGTTTCCATACATGAATCAAATAAATGGTATGTGTAACCCAAATGGACCCATGAGATATTGGGGACCAAATGCTTGAGTTATTTGCCTCGTAGGTATGCTTGAAAGTTGGATTGGAACACGATGAATGGATAAAAGATAGTGGTTGCTCCACGATATTGGGCAACAAAAGTCTCTTCTCATCATACCAAGAGTATGGCGGAGGTAATGTCACCTTTGGTAGCAATCTCAAAAGCAAAATTATTGGCAAAGGTGCGATCGCTCATAACTCCCTAACTATTGAAAATGTTGCTCATGTGGATAGGTTAGAATTTAATCTACTTAGTATTAGACAACTATGTGATAAAAAGTATAAAGTGCTATTTGATGAAAATGGTAGTAAAATACTAAAAGATGGTATCACCATAGCTAAAGGAGTTAGGAAAAATAACATATTCGTCATGAAAATAGATAAAACATATAATGACAAACTTTGCCTAACAACATTAGATGATAGCTCATCTCTTTGGCATAGGCGTTTAGGTCACGCTAATATGAGACTTATACAAAACCTATCTTCAAAAGAATTGGTTAGGAATTTACCAAAACTTAAATATGACCAACACTTTTGCGCGCTTGCAAAATTGGTAAACAAACACATAGTAGTCACAAATCTAAAAATATGGTGTCCACATCTAAGTGTCTAGAATTATTACATATGGACTTGTTTGGACCATCCGCTATAAGAAGCTATGGAGGCAACTTATACACTTTGGTCATAGTAGATGATTATTCAAGGTTTACTTGGACGTTGTTTTGAAAACCAAAAATGAAGCTTTTGATAAATTTGAAATACTTAGCAAGAAAATTCAAAATCTTCTAGGTGTCAAAATTGTGTCGATCCGAGCGGATCATGGGTAGAATTTGACAACGAAACTCAATTTGGAAACTTTTGTGATACAAATGGTATAACACATAACTTTTCCGCTCCACGAACACCTCAATCAAATGGAGTAGTAGAACGTAAAATAGAACAATTCAAGAAATGAGTAGAACAATGCTTAATGAACAAAACATTCCTCAAAAGTTTTGGTGTAGCGCCGTTGACACTTCTACATATATTTTGAATAGAGTCTTATTACGTCCTTTCTTAAACAAAACACCATATGAACTCTATAAAGGTAAAAAGCCAACGTTAGGATATTTTAGAGTCTTTGGTTGTAAATGCTTTATTCTTAATACTAAGGATTATCTCACCAAGTTTGACCCAAAGTCTTATGAAGGTGTATTTCTTGGTTACTCTCAAACTAGTAAAGCTTACATTGTCCTAAACAAAGAAACAATGATAGTCGAGGAATCGTTGAACATAACATTCGACGAAAGTCCACCTCCCTCTAAGACATCACCTTTGGTAGATGATGACTTAGTTGAAAGTCAAATGATAGAAGGTCAAGAAATAATTAATAATAACAAGGAAGATGAACCATTAAATAAAGAAATTGTCAACATCAAAGAATCTAAAAGTCATCCTTTAGAAAAGTCATAGGACAACTTAATCAAAGAACCTTAAGGTCACAAGCCCAAAATCAAAGTAATTATTTTTGTTTTGTATCCACCATTGAACCAAAAACATAAATGAAGCAATAAAAGATGAATCATGGGTTATTGCCATGCAAGAAGAATTAAACCAATTAGTTAGAAATGATGTTTGGAAATTAGTTCCAAAACCTAAAGATCAAACTATAATTGGAACAAAATGGGTTTTTCAAAATAAAATGGATGAAAATGGGATAGTATCTAGAAACAAAGCTAGGCTTGTAGCGCAAGGTTATAATCAACAAGAGGGGATTGATTATGATGAAACTTATGCAACGGTAGCTAGGCTTGAGTCTATTAGAATATTGCTTGCTTATGCATGTGCCTATGATTTTAAATTATTTCAAATGGATGTTAAAGTGCTTTTCTTAATGGGTTTATTAACGAAGAAGTGTATGTTGCTCAACCTCCGGTTTTACCGACTTTGAGAAACCACATCATGTCTTCAAACTCAAGAAAGCATTGTATGGTCTTAAGCAAGCACCAAAAGCTTGGTACGACCGACTTAAGACTTTTCTTATTGATAACAAATATACTATGGGATTAGTAGATAATACTCTTTTTACCAAGAAAAAGGAATCACATATTATCATTTTTCAAATATACGTTGATGACATTATATTCGGATCAACTTGTCAAGAATTATGTGATGATTTCTCTAAAATCATGCACGGCGAGTTTGAAATGAGTATGATGGGTGAGTTAAATTTCTTTCTAGGACTTCAAATAAAACAACTAGAAGATGGCATATTTTTAACCAATCTAAATATATAAAAGACATGCTTAGGAAATTTGGTCTTGAAGATTCCAAACCAACTAAAACACCCATGTCCTCGGACACTAAACTAACCAAGGATGAGGAAGGTGAATCCGTAGATAACACTAAATATAGAGGAATGATTGGTAGCCTACTCTATCTTACGGCTAGTAGACCCGACATTATGTTTAGTGTTTGTCTATGTGCTCGCTTTCAAGAAAACCCAAAGGCATCACACTTAGAAGCCTTTAAAAGGATTTTTAGATACATTAAGGGAACAACGTGTTTAGGATTATGGTATCCCAAAGGAGCGGGTGTAGAAACCATAGTGTATGCCGCTTCGGATCATGCCGGTGACTATGTCGATAGAAAAAGTACAAGTGGTATTTGCACTTTTGTTGGACATTGTCTCACCTCATGGTTTGCAAAGAAGCAAACGGTTTTAGCCATCTCAACCTTCTTGAAGCCGGTACGTCTCACCGGAAAAGCATGTCAACAAGCTCTTTGGATGAAGCAAGCTCTCGTAGATTATGGAATTCATCTCAACGACATTGTGATACTTTGCGACAACAAAGGAGCCATCGATCTCAGCAAGAATCCGTTCAACATGCTCGTACAAAACATATTGAAATCCGCCATCACTTTCTTAGCGACAATGTTCAAAAAGGAAACATTTCAATCGCGAAAGTATCCTCCGAAGACAACATTGCCGACATCTTAACTAAGCCTCTTAAGCGAGAACCTTTTAATCTTCTTAGACTTGGTTTAGGGTTAATGGAACCAAACATGTAGGATAAACATAGCCCAAAACATTAGAATAGTCAAAAGTAAAAAAATTTGTCTTGTACACTCGTAGCCCACGGCACAAGCGACAACAAAGACGGAACCAAATTTTGGTGCCGTCGGTCCGTGGTGTCTCTGAAGCAAAGCGCTATATACAAATCATCCTCTTCCTCAAAACCACTTTACCAAAACGTGTAAAACTTAAACCAAGCTCATTATTGTCATCTTCCCACTCACTAATCACTTGAAGATAACATCATTGTAAGTATCCTAACTACATTTCATCTCTTAATTCCGAGTCTAGGATTCTTATTTATGCACAAAACTATCACAAATCATTACATGGGGTTTTATGTATGCTTTTATACCAAATATGAATTCAATTGGCAAATTGCATAACTAGTCATTGAAATTAGGTACTACATTATCATATTGCATAAACAAATCATGCTTCCCACTAATTGATAGATAATGAATATAAGGCCCTATTCAAACAACCAAACACCCCATGTCAAAAGTTTTGAAAAGCTTCTCACTTGTAGGAAAACAATTTTTCATTGCTAATACAAATAGAAGCGTTAAATTTTCATCACTTGCATGCTCTTGAATACTAAAGGTATTGCATAACTAATATGCATTCCGGGTATATTCAAATGAAGCCACATTGAATTAGGAGCATTTGGGTTATCTCATGGTATTTGCCAAACACCCCACTAAAACCATCTATGTGCATAAAATGAGTGAGATAACCGACTCCAAATTGTTTTCATATAGGCACACACTAGAACCAAAAAGCGTTAAAACTTATTCTCATTTTTTAACATATTAACTTTTGTCCTTAGGAATAACCATGGTAGCCGCAAGATTCTATGATCACAAAGACACCCTTAACTACATTCCCAAACACCACAAAACCAAAGGACTTACCAAGAACAAGTAGAAATATTTAGGGGTCTAGAATCAAGGTATTTCCATGAGGGTAGAACCATTCACTCATCCTTCCTTGAAAACACCAACCTTCGTGAAGAACTAGCCGCCATTCAATTCGACTGTCTTCTTGACATCGATGAACCAATTTGTCCTAGGTTTGTGTTAGAATTCTATGCTAGTGTGACCGGCTTTAGTGATGAAGACGATGATGAATTTTGTCTTAGGTTTAGAATTAATCAAAGCGACTACACCATCACCTTAGCCAACTTTGCTCAAGTGCTAGGAATTCCCAACCGAGGAACTTGTCTCTACTCGGATAAATGGTCACTCACCGCTCTTAATGCTATCAATGACCCTCTCTCCCTACCAAACCCGTTTGGCCGACAAAGGATGTCATCCGTGAACACCTTTTAACCCAAAAGTGATACAACCGAGTTACCCGAAAGGAAAAGAAGTAAACCGAGATCCATATGGAATGGAGCTAAATGAACTTAAGCCCTAATTTAAGAAATGGGAGGAGCTACTTAGAGCCAACGTCATTAGCACCATAGGAAATAGGGATCACATTAGCGCTTGCCTTTGTCATATGCTCTACAACTTGTCCACCCGTCAACCATTCAATTTAGCCTACTACATAGCTAGGAGAATGATTGATATTCCAACTCAAGGATCGGTTGCTCTTCCATACGGGATGCTCCTCACCCGTCTCTATAGAAACTTTGCACCAATTCCACCAACACCAAAAGGGATGCACCTTCACTATGAGCTCATCCCTCACATCTTTGTACCTTTGAGTGATGTGCGAGTTGCTAAGACAAAAGGCAAGAGAGCAAAACCTCCAACTCCATCATCATCATCATCAAATAGCTCCGAGGATGGTCTTCCAAGCGCTCGTCTTCCGCCTCATGAGTATTATGCGTCTCTTCCCGAAATAGAGAATGAATCATCGGAGTTCAAGCAAACTAAGGGAATGTTCAAGTGCCTTGGTAGGATGATGAACAAGATTTACAAGAAGTTGGACAAATAAGGGTACTTTTAAGGAGTGTTTGGAACAATACATTATCATTAATGTTTGATACAATTTAGTTGTTTTTATTATGTAGGATGATAATATTAACTGAAACAATGGTGAATGCTAACAATTTCATGCAGGGGGATAGAGCAAGTATGCTATCAAATTTTACCCATTTTCACTATAATGTGAAAATCAATAAGCCTTGCTCAAAATACATGCTCCACTATGCTTATATATATATTATTCACTTTTCCTAACTAGAAATGTTTAGTATAACATGTTTTGAGAAGAATTCGGGTTTCGGAAAAGTCCCGACACCTAAAAAGCGAACTCGTCCATTTTACGCACTTCCGCGGATCGGCGGCACCATAATTTTGGTACCGTCCGTTATGTAAATTGGTACCGCCCGTACTGTCTGGTGGACAGGGCACCCTTTTTAGGGTTCGGCCGTGTATGATTTTGGTGCGTGGATCCTTGGGTAACTTTCTGAATTTCGACTATTTCGTGATTCCAAATTACCATCCAATGCTTATAAATCAATCCTAACTTGCTTATACTCTTATTAGAACTAGTATAATTCACTTAAGTATATAAGAAATCCATTTCCCACCAAAATTCAAAATTTGAAAAATCCACCCAAGGAGCCCTTTTGCATAAAGGAAGGAACCAAATTTTGGTACCTTCAAATCCGTGGGTGATCTGAATATTAGGAAATTCCACTCACTAGAACACATTTATTGTAAATCTTTTGTTCTTCACTCCATCTCTCTTGAATGGCTTGACTTGGGTGATATGACTAGCATTCTACCCACTTCCAAATCATTAGGAACCTCATCTCTTCAATGGCTTAACATCAAATCAAACACATTTCTCCATGATTTTTCACTTCTATAAATTGAGAGGTTTTACCATGATCATCCTCTCACCTTCTTCATTCTTACTATCATCTAGCAAAGAAAAACCAAAGTCAAAATGACAAAATCATCTCCAAAACCTTGCAAGAAGACCGCTAGAATGAGTGTGAGGCCTTGTTGCGTTAATTATTAGCTCCTCATCCGAGTCTTCTCCACTCACAATCTCATCTCCCATCCGAGATGATACAAACCTTACCTTAGCCACACCTAATCAATCACACATTGTGATCACCACTCCACCACCAACAAAAACACCAACTTCACCTCCACCGGCACCCATCCAAACATCCAAAACACCTTCACCACCTTCACCACGGTCTCCAACTCTCATTCCCATGGAGTTATTTTCCCTCCACCAACCTCCCAAATCCTTTCTTGGAGGACTTGGATGACTTGCCTCCTAGGCCAAATCATCCACCACCATTGCCATCCTTTGGCTCAATTGAGCGGATGGCTCATGAGTCACCTCGGTCATCTCTTGACCCCAACGCCCCATTAGGGCCTAAACCTCTTCTCTTCCACCCCATTCACAAAGACATTCATGGTCCTTTGTATGGGGATCATTCACTCTCCACATCAATGTCACCTCATCTTGAGGACATTAGGAGTGTATGTGGGATGCCAATCCCACTAGAGAGAGATTCAAAGCCGAACTCCACAACCTCCACCAATTCAAAGGCATGGTGGACTCTCACTTGAGTGAGACAATGCAAATGCAAAGTGCTTTGCTTGCTTCCATCATGACCACCCCAAACATTTCCACCAACACCAACACATCTACCATTCCACCACCACAACCTCCCCAAACATACTACCCTCTAAGGCATGGTTGCTCAACTTGTGAGCAAGCGGCCAAACCGATTGATAGGACCGGGTTATGGTCCTTGACTTTCAAGAAGAAATGAGGTTCATCCTCAATCATATCCTTGGCGTCTCAGCGCTCTTTCTCATCCACCATCAAATTAGGATGGTTATAGTTTAGCATTTCTAGTTTTCTCTTCTTAGGATTATTTTCTTTTTTCTTGTACTAAAACACATCATTGTGTTCCCATTTCATGATCTTTATTCATGAAAATTTTTAACTAATGAATGGTGTTTTTATTATAGTGTTGGTCCTTTTACATAGTGTTTGGAAATGCTTGTGAATGATCATTATTACTAACACTTTTTTTGTAGCTTTATTTTCACAATCCATGTATCTTCCCATTAAGCACCCAATTTAGGGGTAGCTTTGATCAAGGGGGAGATAATGGCTCGAGCTCATTACATTCCATAAGCCTCTACTTTTGTTGAGACAAAAGGGGAGAAAATATTGAACTTGATTACATTTTGACTTATCTTAAAAAGTCAATGCATACTTTGACTTTAAAGAAAAAGTCAACATCATACATCAACTAGTGAACACTTTGACTTTCATAAATAGTCAAACATCATACACTTGCATTATCTTTCTCTTTTCAAGTTCTAAAACTAATATTTTATAACTCTTGCACAAACTTTGTATCTTTTATAAAAATAAAATTTATATTTTGTCCTCAACAAAAAGGGGAGATTGTTAATACAAATATCGTCATTAAGCGTTATTTATATTTTTGATCTTTACCTAAGTTTTGTTAACGACAAAAGTAAATTTAATTTGTATAAAAGCTTAAAGCTTGTCAAGTTTAATAGATATTAAAACAAGCTTTTTCAAACAATATATTCATCATTCAAGCATTTACATTTATGATTAGTAACATCTTGATATGACTCTAATCTTTATGTATGATAGTATTTTTAGAATGTTAGGTTCTTAAAACCAAACACTACTTATGTACTTGCATATTTCTAAAAATAGAAATACAACATATGACATCATGTAATGCATCATGGAAATCATTGGAAGATTTCATTAGATATTTTGTGTGGATTTGTACTCTTCATATCTTGCACAATCTCACTTAGATAGAGTTGACTTTAGGTAAGATTTGATATCTTGTTGTCAGGGAGGCGGTACCAAAATGGTACCGGTAGGAACCCTTTTAAGGGCCAGGTCCGTGGATTTCACATCATTTTGGCTATAAATAGCAATGCCAAGCCAAGTAGTTTTCATCCCTTTCTAACATACTCTCATACATATCTTCTCTCTAACCTTTCTAACTCGGTTTCATATCATATTAGTGATCTCTTTTGTAGCAAAGAAGATCAAGTCACATTCAAGCTTCAAGCGAGAAGTTGGAAGTCTTGTTTGTTTAGTGTTGTATGATCTTGTGTTGATTCATACTTCATTGTTGTATTAAACCATCATAATCTTGTGAGTGTGAGTGGTTAGTATTTTAGTCCTCAAAATACATTGTGTGTGGGAGTGGTTGGACCCTTGGAAAGAACTTCGACATCTAGCTTAGTGTCGGAAATAGTGTAAGCGAAGTGTAAAGGTTTTCTCGCCGGTGAAAGGAGCTTGTTGACTAGTGAAGTTAAACTCTCGAGTGTGAGACTCGAGGAGTGGAGTAGGGCAAGGAAAAAGAGTCCTTGTAGACCGAACCACTATAAACAACTTGTTGTGGTTTGATCATTTCTTTCCTTATTTACTTCTTACATATTGCTTGCATATTTCATTAACATATCTAAGATCAATATCAATTGATCTTTACAATAAGTTTCAAAACAAAGTTTTAATTGGTAAACTATTCAACCCCTCCTTCTAGTTTTCTACATTGGTTTCGAGCCTCGTTGCTCAAGAATTTCTAAAATATATTGTATTTTATAAACTTGAAACGATCCATGGATTCGAAAACTTTAAAGAAGGGCAATCTATGCAAAGACCACCACTCTTTGAAACCAATGGATTTATCTATTGGAAAACCGTTTTGAAACATATGTAAAATCAAAAGATATAGATCTTTGGTTTATTATTGTTAAAGGGGATTTTAGTTCTACAACAAAGGACATTTATGTTGATGAACAAAAAGAAACTAGTTGCTAAAAATAATGAAGCTAAAATGATGCTTTATAATGCTTTACCTAGAAAAGAATATGAAAGAATTTTTATGTGTGAAACCGCCAAAGATATTTGGGAATCTTTAATTATTACACATCAAGGTAATTCACAAGTCAAGGATAACAAAATTGATCTTCTTGTTCAACAATATAAACAATTTGTTATTCACGAAGATGAAACCATTGATTGTGGCTTTGCTCGCTTTAACACTATTATTACATCACTTAAAGCACTTGATGAATCTTTTCGTAGTAAGAACTTTGTCCGGAAATTTCTTAGAGCACTCCATCCCAAATGGAGAGCTAAAGTAACCGCCATTGAGGAATCAAAAGATCTCTCAATAATGTCACTAGGCGAGTTGATCGGTAACCTCAAAGTACACGAAATGGTGATGGAGAAAGATTAGGAGATCATCAAAGGAAAAAGGAGAAGATCAAATCCGTTGCTCTAAAAGCAAAAGCGGAATCAAGTGATGATGACGAATCTTGCTCCGGTAGCGAAGATGAGGAATATGCCATGGCCGTTAGAGATTTTAAGTTCTTTAGAAGAAGAGGAAAGTTCGTAAGACAACCTCGAGAAGAAAAGAAACCATTCGAAAAGATCGGGATGACAAGAAGGGTAAAGGTGAAAGAAAATGTTTTAGATGTGGTGATGCAAGTCACCTCATAGGAGAATGTCCTAAGCCACATAAAAGCAAAACTCAACGAGCTTTTGTAAGTGGTGCTTGGAGTGATAGTGAAGACGATGAATCAAGCAAGGAAGAGATCGCTCTAATGGCACATGAGTCAAATGAGGTACTTTCCGACTCTTCTTATTCTTATATTGATGATGACACTTTGCAAAAACAATATAATCAATTGTGTGAGCTAAGTCTAAAAATCATAACTAAAAAAAAAAATTTTAAAACCAAAAAGGAATTTTTGGAAAATGAAGTTTATGAGTTAAAAGAAAAAGCAAAACGACTAGAAAAAGGAAAAGCAAATGGCGATGATTGTAAATCATGTCAAGAGCTTAAACTTGAAATAGAAAAACTAAAGCTCACACAAGATGTTTTAATCGAAAACAATTCTAAATTTAAAAGGTTTAAACATCGCTCTTGCCTTGATGAAAATAGTTAAAATTCATAAAACACCAGGAGACATGAATGGGCTAGGTTTTAATGAAGCATTAATTCCAAAGAGTCAAAACAAAGCGGCCGAAAAGGGACGAACATTCAATCAAAATTCTGCTGATGCAAGACGGACCGGAAAGGAACCAAAATAAGGGTTCCGTCCATTGTGCAAAATGGTGCCGTGGGTACTTCTTAGAGACGAATGTTAAATACTGGTTTCAACCGCACGTCTTGAATTTGTTAAAATAACAAAGAAAACCAATAATAGTATTAAACTAAAACCGGTTAGTTACCGGAGGAGACTTGTCAAAATGAATTTAGATCAAAAACTACTCAACAACGATATAAAACTCCTTTTGCCAAACGCCCTTTCCTAAGAGCAACCACAACGCACAACAACTACCAACACAATGGTTGGAATCAAAACTTTCCTAGACCATATCAAACTCCGGATTACATGCCATGGAACTCTTACCCATCGTTTCCATACATGAATCAAATAAATGGTATGTGTAACCTAAATGGACCCATGAGATATTGGGGACCAAATGCTTGAGTTATTTGCTTCTTAGGTATGCTTGAAAGTTGGATTGGAACCTGATGAATGGATAAAAGATAGTGGATGCTCACGACACATGACACGCAACAAAAGTCTCTTCTCATCATACCAAGAGTATGACGGAGGTAATGTCACCATTGGTAGCAATCTCAAAAGCAAAATTATTGGCAAAGGTACGATCGCTCATAACTTCCTAACTATTGAAAATGTTGCTCATGTGGATAGGTTAGGATTTAATCTACTTAGTATTAGCCAACTATGTGATAAAAAGTATAAAGTGCTATTTGATGAAAATGGTAGTAAAATACTAAAAGATGGTATCACCATAGCTAAAGGAGTTAGGAAAAATAACATATACGTCATGAAAATAGATAAAACATATAATGACAAACTTTGCCTAACAACATTAGACGATAGCTAATCTCTTTGGCATAGCGTTTAGGTCAGCTAATATGAGACTTATACAAAACCTATCTTCAAAAGAGTTGGTTAGGAATTTACCAAAACTTAAATATGACCAACATTTTTGCGACGCTTGCAAAATTGGTAAACAAACACATAGTAGTCACAAATCTAAAAATATGGTGTCCACATCTAAGTGTCTAGAATTATTACATATGGACTTGTTTGGACCATCCGCTATAAGAAGCTATGGAGGCAACTTATACACTTTGGTCATAGTAGATGATTATTCAAGGTTTACTTGGACGTTGTTTTGAAAACCAAAAATGAAGCTTTTGATAAATTTGAAATACTTAGCAAGAAAATTCAAAATCTTCTAGGTGTCAAAATTGTGTCGATCCGAACGGATCATGGTCGTGAATTTGACAACGAAACTCAATTTGGAAACTTTTGTGATACAAATGGTATAACACATAACTTTTCCGCTCCACGAACACCTCAATCAAATGGAGTAGTAGAGCGTAAAAATAGAACAATTCAAGAAATGAGTAGAACAATGCTTAATGAACAAAACATATCTCAAAAGTTTTGGTGTTAGCTGACACTTCTACATATATTTTGAATAGAGTCTTATTACGTCCTTTCTTAAACAAAACACCATATGAACTCTATAAAGGTAAAAGCCAACGTTAGGATATTTTAGAGTCTTTGGTTGTAAATGCTTTATTCTTAATACTAAGGATTATCTCACCAAGTTTGACCCAAAGTCTTATGAAGGTGTATTTCTTGGTTACTCTCAAACTAGTAAAGCTTACATTGTCCTAAACAAAGAAACAATGATAGTCGAGGAATCGTTGAACATAACATTAAGCGACGAAGTCCACCTCCCTCTAAGACATCACCTTTGGTAGATGATGACTTAGTTGAAAGTCAAATGATAGAAGGTCAAGAAATAATTAATAATAACAAGGAAGATGAACCATTAAATAAAAAAATTGTCAACATCAAAGAATCTAAAAGTCATCCTTTAGAAAAACTCATAGGACAACTGAATCAAAGAACCTTAAGGTCACAAGCCCAAAATCAAAGTAATTATTTTTGTTTTGTATCCACCATTGAACCGAAAAACATAAATGAAGCAATAAAAGATGAATCATGGGTTATTGCCATGCAAGAAGAATTAAACCAATTCATTAGAAATGATGTTTGGAAATTAGTTCCAAAACCTAAAGATCAAACTATAATTGGAACAAAATGGGTTTTTCAAAATAAAATGGATGAAAATGGGATAGTATCTAGAAACAAAGCTAGGCTTGTAGCGCAAGGTTATAATCAACAAGAGGGGATTGATTATGATGAAACTTATGCACCGGTAGCTAGGCTTGAGTCTATTATAATATTGCTTGCTTATGCATGTGCCTATGATTTTAAATTATTTCAAATGGATGTTAAAAGTGCTTTTCTTAATGGGTTTATTAACGAAGAAGTGTATGTTGCTCAACCTCCTGGTTTCACCGACTTTGAGAAACCACATCATGTCTTCAAACTCAAGAAAGCATTGTATGGTCTTAAGCAAGCACCAAAAGCTTAGTACGACCGACTTAAGACTTTTCTTATTGATAACAAATATACTATGGGATTAGTAGATAATACTCTTTTACCAAGAAAAAGGAATCACACATTATCATTGTTCAAATATCGTTGATGACATTATATTCGGATCAACTTGTCAAGAATTATGTGATGATTTCTCTAAAATCATGCGCGACGAGTTTGAAATGAGTATGATGGGTGAGTTAAATTTCTTTCTAGGACTTCAAATAAAACAACTAGAAGATGGCATATTTTTTAACCAATCTAAATATATAAAAGACATGCTCAGGAAATTTGGTCTTGAAGATTCCAAACCAACTAAAAAACTCCCATGTCCTGGACACTAAACTAACCAAGGATGAGGAAGGTGAATCCGTAGATAACACTAAATATAGAGGAATGATTGGTAGCCTACTCTATCTTACGGCTAGTAGACCCGACATTATGTTTAGTGTTTGTCTATGTCGCTTTCAAGAAAACCCAAAGGCATCACACTTAGAAGCCTTTAAAAGGATTTTTAGATACATTAAGGGAACAACGTGTTTAGGATTATGGTATCCCAAAGGAACGGGTAAAGAAACCATAGTGTATGCGTTCGGATCATGCCGGTGACTATGTCGATAGATAAGGTACAAGTGGTATTTGCACTATCAAATTCAAGTTCTTCTTCTAGAGGTTCAGCAATAGCTTTACCCTTTCCTATGTCTGGTTGAGCTACCACTTTCTTAACTGGCTCCCCAATCTTCAAACTATTAGCCAATGGTTTATGTCCATTAGGTTCAATTACAAGTAGAACAGGTGCAATACCCAGTCGGAATTGCTAAGGTTCTACATAAGTTCACTGATGTACACGCAACCTCCTTACTCAACTTCCTTAGCCACGATGGTGGTATTCTTTGAAGTTGTGATTATCATTCATCATGGATGTAGTAGAAATATGTGTATATGAAGTAACTGCCGATGAAATTACCTCTGCAGGGGTTTACCTTGATTGCTTTCATTTGTAGTATCACTCGATAGAGAGCCTCCCTTAACTTCTTCCTTCTCGTCTTCAACTACAACATTCAAAGGTTCTACCACTTGTTCTTTTCCTTCCTCTACCAATTACACTTTTCCAACAACCATTCGTGGATCGCTCAACAAACTTCAAACCTTTAGCAAGGGTTTTAGGACTGATGGGTTTAAGTATAATAGGAAAATGTCATTAACGATCCACTTAATGGGTAAGGTTTACATAAGTTCATCGAGGTACTAGCAACCTCTTTGTCAACTTCCTTAGACTTGGGTGGTTGTATTGTGGTACACTTGTCATTAAGGTAGCATCAATGATTTCATTTGTACTTGTAGCGAGGATTGACAACAATAGAGTGGTTGTTGCACGCCCACTTCTTCCTCTTTATCAACTACAACCTTCAAAGCTTCAAGCACGGCTTAACTTCCTTCCTTGTAAACAGATAACCATATAGTCACTATCATGATCTCACTATCTAAATCCAACTCAACATCCATGTTTACATCCTCCCCTGAATCCATGCTCTTGCTCCTCCCACTTTGAGGACACGGCCTTCTTAGTCTTCTTCTTGACTCTATTAGATGTAGCAACACTTGGTCTTCTTAGTCTCTCCAACACGAAACCCCATGGCTTCAACCTTCTTATTGTATTTTCCATTTGTGTACATTTAGCCTTCAATTCATTCACTACTTCTATAATATTCTCACCAGATGTGGTACCAGTTGGATCAGATATTGTGGTATTGGGTTAAGCGTCAGTGGTTTGGGTATGTTGTGATTCAGATAAAGGTAATGGTTCAGCAAAGGTGGATTGATTGGGTTAGCAGTGTGTTCGAGGCGTGGTAGCAGTGGGTTGAGCATCATTGCTTTGGTTGGGTTGGGATTCAAGTACCTCTCATTAAGGAATGCTGGCAAGTTAAGCATATTAGGGAATAAAGGTGTAAGCTTTCACGAGAACTTGTCATTCTTTTCCTCAAGTGTAAACACCTTAGGTAACATATGATGTACCTTTTATACTCCCTTTTATGAGGAATGGGTGCGTGATCGTTTCTCCACTATTAATTGAACAAACCTAGGATATAAGTAGTATTTACCCTTTTCTTTAATGTTCTTCATAAATCCCTCAAAGATCATCCTAGACCAGTTAAACACCCTCCCTTGTGATAAACATATGACAGCAGTTGCTATTTTTTATGGAAACTCATCAAAGCGAGTGGTCTTATTGCTTACACACATAAGCAAAGTATGTATTAAAAACTTCCATTGGGGTGAGAACATACCTTTATGATACTTAATTCTTTCCACATTTTTCTCATAACCCAATCTTTCCAAGCCCCTCAAAATATCATCATCAGACAAATTGACAACCCGTCAGAAGCATCCTCCGCTTCAAAACCTCCCTAATCACCTCCTCTTTGATTATAATCTCATTCTCATCAACAACACTCCTAATAACCCTCTGCTCGCCCATCTCGTTCTTGAATTTATGCCTTGGACCAAAATTGATGAATGTAGGCTTTAAGAATGATAGGTTGTACACTTAATGCATAGTGAATTGGTGTGTGTTTGATAAAAGCAATCATCTTATGGAACCCTTCAGTATGATTGTTCTTGGTTAGGTATGCAACGAGGTTGTGTGTGGTGGAATATTCTTTCGGCATTGTGTGATTTGGATGTAAAAGACGTTTAATTATCAGTTTGGGAGTGGTTAGGGTTTGTGTATAGCGCCAATTTCAAGTGTTTAAAGATCAATTATTTGATCGCCGCGATTGATTTAGGGGATTATATACTTTTTGACCAAGATGTTACATATGAGCTTGGCCATTGAGTTTCCATTTTCATCAATAATGCACTAGCAGTGGTTCGAAAAGATACTAGCCGTGGGTTGCCCACACGTGGGTGGTTAGAAAGATACTACCGTGGGTTGCCACGACTATCCGTGGTTACAAATGTACTATCAGTGGTTTTCCCACAACCAGCAGTGCTTAGACCATGTTTACTCCACAACAAGTCACACCTTATTCACATTTTAATACTTTATCACCATAAAGTTACACAACATTAGCTGGGTTTCCATCTTCATGAAAATGCACTAGCAGGTGGGTTACCACTTCCAGTGATTGTTAGGAATGCACTAGCATTGGGATGCCCACATCCATCTGTGCTTATAGTAAGTGCTAAACACCAAGTCAAATAGTCAATGACTTCATTTACTACACAACAACTCACACCTTCTACCCATTTAACACACTTATTGCTTTTTAACTCTATTTAATAACATATCACCCATAAACCACACATATCTCGCTTGTATCCCCAAAAATTCTTCTCTCTAAAAGTCTTTGTTTCATTAACTATTTCGAAATATTTTAGGCAACATGAGTGGGTCACAAAACATCCTCTGAAATCTCTTGATTGATTCTTCGATAGTTCATCTCAAACAATACTGGGAGAACTATTTTCCTCCAAGAAAAACACCCTCACGTTTATGAGGACAAAGCCTGTTCTGCTAGACCTCTTCCATCCAACGGAACCACTCACATCTCCACCTCTTGAAGCACTTGCATCTCAACCATGACCGGTGGTCCATCCTCATCCCCACCCCCAAAAAAGAGAGTGGGGACTTGCTTGCCGAAAGTGTGAAACGTTATTGGGGGACAAGGAGTTCATCAGAAGATGCCAGCATGGGCCATAGCAAAGAGGCCATAGATGGTTTAGGTGGTTATGTTGATGTAGTAGTCTTTTGATATTAGTCCTTAGTGTATAACTCTTGATGTACTTATTAGATGGTTGTATGAATGGGAAGCATCTATACTTGCATCCGTTGATGCACGGTTTTATAAATTAATGAATAATTTCCAAGTATATAAGCACGGAAATAAACATGCAAGTCACGGAAAGTGAAATATATGAACTTTAAAGAAGTCAATTACATGTTTTGTTAAACTAAGATTAAGTTTAGGAAACAAACATACAAGTCTGCTTGAGTGATAATCTAACTTTAACTAAATTTATCCTTTATTTTGACTGTTCAAGGTGACCTTATTCTATCTTCTGGAGCATCCTCTCCATTTCTCTTCGACCCTATCTTGTTTGGCTAGTTGTTCCATTATTGCTTCATCTTCATCTTTGCTTAGTAATGTCGACTTCTCACCATCCACATTTCCATTTATTTTGTTGTGCTCATCTTTATGCTTGTCACCTGTTTCCTTAAATAGCCTTACCTTTTCGACTACATCCTTCTTAGATCTTTTGTTAAGTTGTTTCCTAAATATTTCATTAAGCACGTCATCACATGGTCGTTCCACTTCAAAAGACAAACGCTTACGCACAATCCCTGTTAATTATGTAAAAAAAAAATTTAAAATTTAAAAAAAAAATAAGGATCCTAAATATATTACTTAAACTAGTTATAGCATACTAACATAAGTATACTAACAATAGTAATGATTTTTTACCGTTAGACATTACTACAAATATGAAATTGATATTACTCAAACAATCTATATGTAGTTGGGATAAGTTACTAGTTTCATCCAGTGGGCAGTTGGCAAGTTTAGGCAACTTAATAAATTTTTCATATAACACAAATAAATGTGTATCTTAGTAAATCTTAGGCAGTTGACACAAGTACAACATTAATAATAAACAATCACAATGGGTGGTTCATACTTAATACACTCATTAAAGTGTATCTTTGTTGATACACTAATTTTGGGCAACCTTAGAAAGTTTACATTGTTGGGCAACCTAAGTAAATGCACAAGTACAAAGGCCTGGTAATTTTCACTTGGCTTACTTGTTAGAGTTTACTGTAAAGTCCAACAATTATTTCCACCTAAATTTGTTCAAAACACAACCATGGATTCGTGACAATTCTAAGTTTAAGGTTTATTTAGTGCATCCATCATCAAAACATGCAGTTAAACTACCTAAAAATATCACTTTCAATAAACTAGTGGCGTATGTGAAGAAAAAGGTTGACGGTGTGAAAGACACACAAAATGATAGAGTCAGGTTATCTTACAAAGATGGTTCCATGGAATTGGACGTTGTTGATGATGAAGACGTCAAATTCTTCATTCATGAAGTATGTTGTAAGAATGAGCAAACTCAGGCTCTGTTAATTTCAACAAAAGAACCACCACCTTCAGAGGTAAAATCATCTTCGGCTTCTAATCATTTATCATTAGACCTGAATATTCCGCTGATTCACAAAGATAGTTATCATGACACCCCAAAGGTCGTAGAGACCTCTTTTCACCAACCTGATCATTCACTTCCTCTGTCGCAAAGAGACTCATTTAAAAATATGCCCATGCCACCAACTGCACTACAACTAGAATTAAAAAATAGCGATTCCCAGAAAACCGATACCGTTTTTCTCAAACATAAAGAATTTTATTATAAAGCAGAATGCATGTTTACTATTGGAAAGAAATCATTACTTGAGCGTTTTGAATACAAAGTTATTAAATCTGTTCCCACGAGGTACAACGTGAAATGTATAAATGAAGGCTGCTCTTGGAACATATACACCCGTAAAAAAAACTAGATAGCACATTCTTTGTATCTAGCATCAACGATGTCCACACATGTTCAAGAACTGAATTACATCCTAATCATCGTAATGCGACAATGAAATTACTTAGTCAGTTTCTAATTGAAAAATTGAAAGATAATAGGAGGGTGTATACTGGAAAGGACATACAAAGAGATATGAGTCTTGAATGGAAAGTAAACATTTCTTACAAACGAGCTTAGGGGGGGTAGGTATATGGCATTTGATGTGTTGAACGGTAAACATGAACAATTGTTTGAGCAGTTAGCTTTATATTGTCATAACCTAAAGCTAAAAAACTAGGGGACTGTAACACACATCGTCTAGACGAAGCTGGAAGATTTAAGATGGTTTTGTAGCATTTGGTTTTTGCGGTAAGTTTCGGGCACATTTATATTAATTGTTAGTATTATTATTATTACTATTATTATTCTTATTAATATTCTTATTATTATTATTATTATTATATTAAGCTTTAACGTATACTAAGCACTAATATATACTTGATACTAGATTGGGAGGTTTTATAGCCTTCATGCGGCCATTGATTATAATTGATGTTGCGCATCTGAAAGGGAAGTATATAGGAACCAACATGCTTCTTTGTTGGTATGGACGGAAATAATCAGATTATTCCAATCGCTACCGGGTCGCATGGGTGAGATCGGAAGCCTGGACATTGTTTTTGGGGTGGTTGAAAGAATGCATTGGTGAAGTGCCTAATCTGGCGATTATTTCAGACAGGCATCATTCAATAACAAAAGCTTGTGACACAGTTTTTCCAAATTGATTTCATGGTTATTGTTGTCGTCACTTGATGATGAATTGCAATATCACCCGGAAAAAGCATAAGGCTTTGTACTGGAAGGTGTGCAAAACCTATACAACTGAAGATTTTGATAAAGCAATTTCCGAGCTTCGTGCAAAAAAATCAGAAGCCGTCAAAAAACTTGAAGACGCCGGGTATGAAAAGTGGTCAAGGGCATATTGCAGTGGAAAAAGATACAACTATTTGACGTCAAACAGTGCGGAATCAATAAATTCATTAACAAGGCACGTTCGAAAGGTACCAATAACTATGCTCTTGGAGTACTATAGACGGCTTCTACAAGATTGGTATTTCGAACGTCGCGAAAAATACTACGGTATAACTATATATTCGCCGTCTCTCATTTACTTGTTCGATAAATGTTACCTGATGTATGTTTATTTTGTAGACGCACAGGAATTTGAACTTACAAAATGGGCAGCTAGGAAGGTTGAGCAGAGAATGTTGAAGAGTGCTAATTGGGAAGTAAGAGGCATTGCCATGTGTGCTGTGTACCAAGTTCTAGACAATCGTCATAGTCATATTGTTGATTTCTTAAAGAATGAATGCAGTTGCAGGTACCTGCAATATACAGGTTGTTTATTACGGTAAATGTTGTTTATTCGTGTATGGTTTTTGATTACAAACAACGTGCAGGAAATGGAAACTTTCGGGACTACCATGTGGTCATGTGTGTGCCGTGTGTAGAGAAGAAAAATTGACTAACTGTAACAAATGGGCGGAAACATGGTTTACAAAAACTGCACTCAAAGGCACATATCATGAAATGGTGTATCCTTTGGAAATAGAGTCAGAATGGCATGATCCGGGTAACTTGAAAAAGGTAACCTAGATTGTTCATTCAAATGTATATCTAATATTTCTTTTTAGTATTCTGACAAGATAGGTTAAATATGTTGTCAGAAAAAAACGAATAGCAGGACAGACAATGGTAAAGAAGTTATGCAAGAGATGGCACCTGAACAGGGAATGCGTAAACGTAGGTCAGGTACTCATTTTCAATTGAAAGATGACCCAAAATCGCAAGTGGACGATGAGTATTTTCAAAATGGGAGAATTTACCAGGATTGGGATGCCGTACGTTGGGTTGGTGAACCAAGTAACAGCGTTTGGGAGGGTTACATAGAAAATTCGGGCATTAACCTAAATTCACTCTCTGAATCATCAAATACATATCACTTGGATGATTTCAATAACATGGATAATTACTAGGTCAATGTTCTCTTTATTTAACTAAGGTAATAGTTATTAAATGGTTGTGTAAGGCTAAGTATGTGTATGCTTAAAGTTAAACAATACTGCATATGGTTGTGTGGTGAATTGTGGTTCCAAGATTAACTTACTGTATCAATAATTGGTGTATTGCACTTTGATAAGTGTTAGAAGTAATAGTTTTACACCCGGTCTATTTTTGTTGGCTATATAAGGATGATTTTGGTTAGGCATTTTGCATTCAGCTCACATCTAACAATCAATGGGTGCAACACCAAACATTGACCATGTAAAGGAGTGTTGTGGTTATAAGTATCTATTAGTGCAAGAATAGAGAGAGAATGAGAGTACGGTAATGTACATTTCGCAAAAATGTGCTGAAATTGAGGATAACATTAAGAGAAGAGATCGACTAATTCGAGAAGGCCAGTCCTTTAGTCCATTTGATGATGTTGCTCCTGATGCAGTTGAGTGCATGTTGGAGACGCATCAGAGAGATCGAGCTATCTTAGGTGCGCTGGTTGCGGTTTTGGATTTGCTTCGTGAAGGGAGGGTGAAAAGCAACGTCATGTAGGTTTGATGGATCTAAAGGGTTAGTCTTGGTTGCCTTGTTTATTGGTGCTACTGGCTATATTGCCAGCAATGCTGCATGAATTTTAAGTTTCTTGCATTTTAATGTATTTTTCTTTAACCAAGTATTTGTATTTTGTCATGAATAAAACGTTGTGTTTGTGTATGAATGTTTCTTTAAGTTTTATGTTCAAGGGCATGGTCAATAATTGTGAAAGGTTAGTCAATGCAAAAGGCCAGTGCAAAACCAGCTAGCATTTGTCCTGTTTTGGATGTTTGTTCAGAAATAGTAAATCTTGTGAGCATGTGTAAGTGAAAAAAAACAAATATAGTGGCAATATGTGGATGGGGTTTAAAGTATTTGAAAGGCTGTAATTTTTTTTGGATGTTATTCAATAATATAGGAGCAGCTGTGCATCATGTGACGGACTGAATTATGAGGACATGGATTGGTGTGATGAATTAAAATATTAATAAAAGATGTAATTTTAGCATGGAAAATTTATATGATAAAACAAATGCAGTTAACAGTAATGTATGTATTTGCTGCTTGCCTATTTAAAGACAGCAAACCCACCTTGTTAGTTAACCAGTTTGTTAATACAAATATCGTCATTAAACGTTATTTATATTTTTGATCTTTACCTAAGTTTTGTTAACGACAAAAGTAAATTTAATTTGTATAAAAGCTTAAAGCTTGTCAAGTTTAATAGATATTAAAACAAGCTTTTTCAAACAATATATTCATCATTCAAGCATTTACATTTATGATTAGTAACATCTTGATATGACTCTAATCATTATGTATGATAGTATATTTTGGAATGTGTTAGGTTCTTAAAACCAAACACTACTTATGTACTTGCATATTTCTAAAAATAGAAATACAACATATGACATCATGTAATGCATCATGGAAATCATTGGAAGATTTCATTAGATATTTTGTGTGGATTTGTACTCTTCATATCTTGCACAATCTCACTTAGATAGAGTTGACTTTAGCATAGATTTGATATCTTGGTATCGGACCGGCGGTACCAAAATGGTACACGGCGGAACCCTTTAAGGGTTCGCGGTCCAGGCGCTCCTGTCCACTTTGGCTATAAATAGCAATGCCAAGCCAAGTAGTTTTTCATCCCTTTCTAACATACTCTCATACATATCTTCTCTCTAACCTTTCTAACTCAGTTTCATATCATATTAGTGATCTCTTTTGTAGCAAAGAAGATCAAGTCACATTCAAGCTTTAAACGAGAAGTTGGAAGTCTTGTTTGTTTAGTGTTGTATGATCTTGTGTTGATTCATACTTCATCGTTGTATTAAAACCATCATAATCTTGTGAGTGTGAGTGGTTAGTATTTTAGTCCTCAAAATACGTTGTGTGTGGGAGTGGTTGTACCCTTGGAAAGAACTCGACATCTAGCTTAGTGTCGGAAATAGTGTAAGTGAAGTGTAAAGGTTTTCTCCGCCGGTGAAAGGAGCTTGTTGACTAGTGAAGTTAAACTCTCGAGTGTGAGACTCGAGGAGTGGAGTAGGGCAAGGAAAAAGAGTCCTTGTAGACCGAACCACTATAAACAACTTGTTGTGGTTTGATTATTTCTTTCCTTATTTACTTCTTACATATTGCTTGCATATTTCATTAACATATCTAAGATCAATATCAATTGATCTTTTACAATAAGTTTCAAAACAAAGTTTTAATTGGTAAAGTATTCAACCCCCCCTTCTAGTTTTCTACACAGTTTATTTTTTTGAATTTGTGATAAAGTATTGGGATAAGGAAATGCCTAGATTTCCTACGTGTGATAAGCTTAGAGCCGATGCAAATTCTAACAATTGGCCTGATATGTTAGTGTTCTATTGCTACCAAGCCTCTGGCGAAGATGTTCGTATGGCACAACAATTGAATGCGCTTGCGGGAAGATTGCTTCAAATCACTAAAGAAAGGCTTAGCTTCATTCAAGAATTGGAGAGTCTTGAAAGTGTATGTTCCATAATTTATTATAGTTGCGCAACTATGACACGCATGGGCAACTTAGTCAATAACTAGTTTGTTTCTAACTACTAGTTATAAAACTGTTGTTCTATTAACTAGTTTGTTAATTTTGTTGTATTGACAAACATTTATCAATTAAGAACTTAAAGCGATGGTACCTGTAAACATGCCCGCATCTCCTTGTACCAAGGACGCCACTCAGGATCATGCTTATCGCCACTGTCATAAAATGTTACAACCCCCGTCCTGATATGGAATCGAGCCAGAAACCAATGTTTTTCCTTTTTATTGATAGGCATATAAACCTGCCGTATAACACAACAGGCCAGGTTAACAAAACACATACCAATATATGTATAAAGGAATGAACACAACTATTACATGTTCAACATCAGCCCATTGGAGTTTGTACTTTTCCCCGTTAACATACCAAATGGGGATGGAGTCTTGTAAGATCAGCTAAAAAAGTATGCAGTAACCATAGCCCAATCAGCGCCATCGGGTCTGAAATGCAACATGTATTCCACCCACAACTCTATGTGCTATAAAGCAACAATAAAAAATGATTAGGGTATAAAAGCAACAATATAAAATGAATATACTATCGGAGTGAAAGATATGCGTGACTGTTACCTCGTCCATAAGCCAACCTTTCTTAGGAGGGTCTAAACACACTAAGGATTCTCAAAACCTCCGATCCACACGAACTTCTTTGGATCAAGGAAACATACATCGAAGGGCCCCTGCTTTCCAAGAAATTCGTTGTACTCATCAGTAAGATGTACTTTGTCGATAGCCTTGTTCCTTCGGGAAAGAACCTACACACACGTTGTTACTAACATGTAAATTAAAAACACTTTTAAAAAATAAAAATGTTAAAGTTGTTTTTCATACCTCAACCCAAGGTTTAACCTTTTGTAACTGTGCGGTCATATCTGGATCCCGGCACCCATAGGGAGGTGTTCGATTATTTTGAGATTCCACAAATCTTTTTGACCAGTAATACGACGACTCAGCACCATCTTTTTTACTCCTCTTGTCAGGTGTTATGTCTGCCTTGGCTCTTTTCCAATGGTCTGAATTATAGAAAGCTATAGACCTCTTTTTCTTATCCTTCTCAATCTTCAACAACTTTGCCTTTTCCAACCTGCGATTCTTCTCCTCTATCATCGCCCTTAGAAAATCCTTTTCCATCATATTTTGTTCTTCCATCCTCCACCGTTCTTCCTCTTCTTTCCTCAACCTTAATTCCTCTTCCAACAGATACTCCTGAGTAACAGGTGATGCATTTAAAGTACATTTAATACTATAGTATGGCAAAAGTGTACATTTGGAAATCACATTACCAGAACAACATCATCCTCATCATCGACATCAACTTGGTCTGAACGACTGCTAGAAATAAGAGAGTCAACCAATTCGTAGAATTCACGATTTAGTTGGTCTCGAAACTCATAGCTCAGGTGGGAAAAAGATGCAGTAAAGTCCAATTTATCCTGTAAGCGAAATAAAGTTCATTGTAAAACCAACAGTTTGTTTAAGAAATAAAGATACTATATCGATGAACTTATTACCCGAAATCCGCAAGTTCTTTCACATACAAGGACCTACGAAGTAATAAAGGGTATTATCCTTAACAATAATTCTAATATAAATAAACGTATACTTATTATTTAGCGTTCACTAGTAAATAACCTCAATAATAGCCTCGAGTTTGAAAACATGAGAATTCAACTCTTGAATGACACAATCCTTGAGGCTGATTTATGTTAGAAGACTACTGGTCTGTACCCTAGCCACAATCGGTAAATACTTTTTTTCTGTCCTACCACGTTTCCATGCAGCAGCCAACTTCTGTAGATACACATCGTAATCATGCGGTAATTTTGTTGGAAGACTCCTTGGTATGTAGTGCATGTAAAATTCCCTAAATTGCATATACCAGTCCGACTGGTGCTCGTCTAATGTTGGTTTCAGATCATAAATTATCTTCGAGTCCTAAATAACATCATCAACCACAAGGAAATTAAATTAACTAATAACATCATCAACCACAAGGAAATTAAATTGCATATACCAGTCCGACTGGTGCTCGTCTAATGCATTGAAACATCTGAATGTGTTTTACCTTGCCAAATAGCAATCCATAATCTGATCTTGTAAACATTACTTTCCTTGACCACGCTACTGCCCTTGGTATGACATCTGGGACTTTATTCCACCAATGACTGCTTCTTTCAAAAGACTCAAGAATCCATATCTATAATAATAAAGATGCATTACTCTCATACATTGGGTTCAATAATAATAACTAAGAAAAGATAATATAACTAGGAATAACCTTGAATGCCCAAACAAATCCAGCAACCGTGTATGTTGGAACATACTTCCAATCTCTTTCCAGACCCTTTAGGTGTTCCCAATTGTGGTTTGATACAACGTCTAATATCTGGTCGTACAAGTGCCTCCAAATGTGCTCCCCCCATGGAAAGGAATTCCATGCATCAAGGTCTTCGACCAAACGAAGGAGTGAATCATCCACCTCTTCAACCAATAAGCGACCCATAAAAATAACCTCTAACGATAACAATAGACACACACGGACTGCGTCTTCATCAGTTAATTTACCGAACAACTCTTCATCCTCAATAACACCAAGAAGATATAAGTTGGAAAGTTTTACCCCTAATTTTTTTGGAAATACCCTCAACTTAAATGTTAAATCCCCTGAAGTATATAAATCAAAACTTGTTGTCCCAAAACGAAAGCATGTTATAAGAGAAAACTCGGGTCGACCAAAATGTAGACTACGACCATCAAGAGTATATATAAGGGGCATGTCATAGTGACGATTATCCATAAAACCCTGTTTTTGTAAAACATAATCTAACATATGTGGTTCATGGTCAAAAAAGAACATATCCAGCCACCCTCCAAAACAGGTTGTCCTAAACAATTTCCTTCGAGTATGATTCAGCTTTTCTTTAATTATTGAAAAGTATTTCAATTTGCTCCTAACGATGACATTGGCTTCGTATTCCTTAGAAGAAGAAAAAACAAGTTAACAACAATTAATAAGTATCTTACGATAACTACAATCAATAAAAAAACATATACTGACTTCCTAATACATCAATCATATTTAACAAATGAAGTATTTGTATCATACTCACACCAAATAAACAATGGCCCAATTTTAGAAAACTTTTTAAACATTTGAATGAGGCTCAGATCTGTATAAACCAATATTTTACAAAACATTAGGATATAACCGCCATGGCTGCAATAGTATAAACTATAGAATTGCCACGCCAAGATACGGAATATCGCATCACTTGCATGATTTAATAAGATACATGTCGTCACAGCCTCATACACACACACACCTTATGTATACATGCTCCTGTTTATTGTCTTACCAACTCCCAGGCTATCGCCAAAGGCCCGCACCAGGGGATTTGCTAGATTGTTGAACAAACATAATTATAGTTTCGCTAGATTGCTGAAAAAAGTTAAGGAACAATATGATATAGTTGCGAATTCAAACGAAAGTTGAACATACCAATGTGGCCGCGTTATTTTGTAGGTGTGTATGGAATTTCAACATAGTGAACCCTTCTGAATCCCCCTACAGTACCTTTTGTCGTTTCAAATCCCTTTGGGCAAAGGCCTGCACCAGGCAGATTGCTAGATCGTTGAAAAATCAAAAGGAACTGTATGGGAATTAAGATTGGGAAACTATGCTGAAATTCCCTACTCATGTACAAAGTAACGTGGCCACCTAGAAACTTTCTACTTCCCTTTTAATCCACAAGTATATCATATTGATCCTTAACTTTTTTAACAACCTATCAAAAGTGTATAACAAGTATATCAGACTCATATAAACTTCCAAACTGAGTGTGCATTCTGATATGCATTGACAAGGCTCAGATCTGTAAAAAAGTTGGATAAGCACCGGAACATCAGGATATAACCGCCATGGCTGCAAAATAATGTAATATAATTGCCATGCCAACGTACGGTAAATCACATCATTTGCATATCAAATAAGATAATCGTCATCACAGCCTCTTGCATATCACAAATACACACTTGTGGACAAAAGGAAATGTATGGGAACTGAAAAGGGTTAATTATGTTTTTTAAAATCATAATTATAGTTTTGCTAGATTGTTAAAAAAAGTTAAAGAACAATTTGATATACTTGCGGATTCAAAAAGAAGTTGAACATACCAATGTGGTCGCGTTACTTTGTACATGTGTATGGAATTTCAACGTAGTGATCCCTTCTGAATTCCCCTACAGTACCTTTTGTCGTTTCAACTCCCTTTGAGCAAAGGCCTGCACCAGGCGGATTGCTAGATTGTTGAAAAAACAAAAGGCACTGTTTGGGAATTCAGAATGGGTAACTATGCTGAAATTCCCTACGCATATACAAAGTAACGTGGCCACCTAGAAATGTTCTACTTCCCTTTTAATCCACAAGTATATCAAATTGATCCTTAACTTTTTTTAAAAACCTAGCAGTAGTCTATAACAAGTATATCAGACTCATATAAACTTCCAAACTTAGTGTGTAGTGTAATATGCATTAGCAAGGCTCAAATCTGTAAAAAAGTTGGATAAACACTGGAACATCTGGATATAACCGCCATGGATGCAAAATAATGTAATTAAATTGCCATGCCAACATACGGTAAATCACATCATTTGCGTATCAAATAAGATAATCTGTCATCACAGCCTCTTGCATATCACAAATACACACATGTGTACCAAAATAAACCAACTACTTCAAACAATTACCTATGTAAAGGAGTTGGTTAACAAAGTTGCTTGTCAATATGTTATAAACAAGTGGATAAACGTTAGTACTTTGACCCTCCACTCGAAATCCCATTGCCACGTCAAAACCCATTGCTATGACAGTGACATAGGAATGGGTTTTCGAGGGGAAGCTCAAAGTACCAACGTCTTTTCTACAATTCGTGGATTCTAGAAAAGTATTTGAGTTGGATAATCATGGAGTGTGGCGTGTCATGAACAATACACACTATCGTGATCATTGAGTTATTCAAAGACAATTTGAATGTAGGAAGTTGCGTATGGCCACATTGTTACTTTCAACTTGACTTTGAATCCACAAGTATATCATATTGTTCCTTCTTTGTTAAGTAACTCCTTTACATATATAAACTAATTTTTTTTAAATCTATCAACAGTCTATAACAATTATATGACACTCATATAAAGTAACAAAAAATCAAAATATGATAAAATTAACTTCCTTAAATGCCCCATGGGCAACATGCTTTGACGATGGTCTAAAACTCCTCCACATACTTGTTTGTTCACCTGCAATCCAGGTTTGCTGATTGAATAGCATGTCAGATCTAGGTTGATTTATGAATCACACAAATGATCCCAGGTCTGACATGCCATTCAATCAACAAAGCTGAATTGTAAGTAAACAAACTATCTGCATTTGGTTAACCTGGCTGCATCTAAGATATAACCGCCATGGCTGCAAACAGTAATGAATAATCAAAGATGGATGAACAACACCATATAAAGTTTATTTTGCTACTCAGAGGTGGTGCCGTACATCCATCTTTGATCATTCATATGTTAGTTTCGTAACTGAAGTGTACAATTACCTTTTCTTAACATAATACGGAGGCTCAGATCTATATAAATCAATAGTTTACACAACATCAGGATACAACCGCCATGGTTGCAATACTATAGAATTGCCGCGCCATGAAATGGAATATCGCATCATTTGCATGATTTAATAAGATACTTGTCATCACAGCCTCTTACAAATTAACATCATATATACGTAATGGAATTGTTTGAAAAAGTTACATGTCTAGTTTACTCACATACATGATACAAATCTTCGAGCCAATCATGGTTCATTGGGACGGGCGTCTGCTAGGGAGAAATGATTATATACTCTCACAGAAAATATATATTCATGTGTTGCCATAGGATGCCAACCACAATGAAACATGATTGACCCGAAGATGTTAATCATCTATGTGAGTATACCAATCAGGAGTTTCTTTTTATATGCATTAGCAAGGCTCAGATCTGTAAAAGGTTTGATAAACACAAAAACAACAGGATATAACCACCGTGGCTGCAAAATAATGTATTAAAATTGCCATGCCAACATACGGTAAATCACATCATTTGCATATCAAATAAGATAATCATCATCACAGCCTCTTGCATGTACTAAATACAAAATACATTTCTGCTACTAACACACACATCGCACACATAAAATCTTCCCACTGAAAGTCAAACCTTCCTTCTCAAACACACATTGGAAACAATCAAACGTTCTGCCCCATGGGTACACAGTAATGTATGCTACTATAACATCAAGATATAGTAAAATAGATAACAACGATAACATCAAGGCTCAGATCTGTATTAAAATAGATAACAACAATGACATCAAGATATAACCGCCATGGCTGCATAAGAATGTAATAAAACTGCCATTCCAAGATACGGTCAATCACATCATTTGCTTCATCAAGTAAGATATTTGTCATCACAGCCTCATACATATCACAAATACACAAAACACACATATTAAGGTTATAATAAGCGGTGTATCTGAACTAGCAGTGGTTTCTTCTGAACTAGCAGTGGTTGTTGACTAAACGTTAATCAATCTAAACTTCCAAAAAGTGCCTAAATTCTTATATTTTGGGGGATTAACGGTGGCTTACAGTTATCTAGGGTTGGCCATAGCAGGTATTCATGGTGGCTTACAGTTATTTTAAGAGAAGAAAAATACTCACAGTGTTTTATTAGATAACTAAATGCTTAATAAATAGGCAAAAGTTGCCCAATAAATCAGCTATGTAAGTACAAGGTGGGCCCATGTCAACTATTTGGGAGAGGTTCCACCTGCACCACATTTATTGATATTAAGGGTAATAAGTTTTCAAACTTACCCACCTTATATGTGTGAATTTAAATTCAAGTGGTGTTGCTAAATAGGTTACAAAATTCTATCAAAAATGTCTAAAAAAGACTTCAGCCAACAATTTCCGGAACAAAAAGACTTCGGCCAACAATTTCCGGAACAAAAAGACTTTGGCCAACAAATTGATGAACAACAACTTTGAATACAAATGGAGGAGGCTGCTATTAAGGAGGAAGAAGAAAGGGAGATAGCAGAAAGAGAAGCTGCTCTTAGGGAGGAAGCCGAAAGGGAGCGACTTATGCTCCAAGATGAAGAAGTGTTGTTAGAGATGGAGGAAGCTGCTCGTATGGATCAAGCTGAAAGCGAAGAACAGGAACGTCGGGATAGAGAATTCAATGCATTGTATGCAGAGTGGGATGAGAGCAGATTTGAAGGTTGCTCTGAGTATCTTTACGACGATGGTTACGACTCTAACAACTCTCAAACTTGGGATCACCCGAATTATATTTACTTGTGGCGCAGTTTAATTTTCATTGTATTTTGTTTCGTTAACCCAACCAGTTTGCACCATCATTATAGTGCTTTATTCACTTAGTACCACTTATCTTACAGTGGTTTAGTCACTTAGTCTACAACAACATCCATCATTTTGTTTCTCAAACTTAATAAGTAGCAAAAAATCACTAAAACCACAAGAACAATTAATCACCCAATACGTTACCAATTATCTTACACTGCTTTATTCACATCCATCATTTGTTTCACAAACTTTACAAAAACAATTAATCACCCAATACGTTAACTACTTAAAAAATTAACCCTAAAATATCGAAACCCAAAATCAAACAAGAACAAATACCGTAACCCTATATCAATACGATACCAACTTAAAAAGTTAACCCTAAATAAGCGAAGCCCTAAATTACCGATACACAATAAATAACCGAAACCCTAAATTAGCGAAACCCTAAATTAACAAAACCATAAATCAATAGATGAAATACGTAAAATTAAACGCCCAAATAGCGAAACCCTTAATCAAAAACAAAATTACTTACCCTAGCCCAAATCGTTTTTCTTATAGACATTAGATCGGAGAGTGTCGTGGAGATGTAGTGGTAAGAGAAGTGTGTTATCTTTTGATGAGAAGTGTGTTGATAAGAAGTGTGGTGGTATGAAATAAGAAGTGTGTTGAGGAAGTTTGTATTTGTATATATAAAGTTTATAAATGTATAAAGGTTATAAAATTATTTATAGGCTTTTTAGTTTTTTTTATACATTGAATGCATTGTAAACTTTATACATCATAAGTTGCCCAAAAGTACAAACGTGTGGGACCCAGTTGCCCAAGATTTATGTACTTTTTAATAATAAAATAAGACCATATTTTTTTACTAAAAGACAAAAATTGTCAATTGCCCAACATTGAAAGTCAAAGTTGCCCAACTAAAGATCTAGTACACTTGTACTAGGTAAGTACATGGTGGCCCCACAAAATGAGACACATGTCATTTATTTAGGATAGTTGCCCAAATATTGAGTTGGGAGAGTTGCCCATGGGGCATTATGAGAAGTAAAAAAAAAGTGAAGCATTTGGGGTAAATTAGTTGGGCAACTGGGGCATTTAGAGAATTTGCCCTTGAATCATAGTACTTGTACCCACGTGACCCATGAATCCACACGTGAATACCCTCACACGAACAGAAATCAAATGACAGTAATTAATACTGACGACGTATATGGTCCTTCGGTCAACGACCGAAAGACCTGGAACACCACCGAAAGGTTCTCCGATAGACACTCCGGCAGGCTACCGCCGAAGGGCGAGTTGACCTGATAGTACCTTTGGCACCTTGCTGGACACAATCGTCTCATTCTCCTGAATGTCGGAAAGTACACCAGAGAGGCGATCAGGGGGCAGTGTCGATCCTGATAACACCAGTGGTCCCACAAAGTACAACGGCCTCAGGGACCAGATAGTGACACCAAGTAGTATAAATACGCATACAGTAGTTGGAGACAAAGGTATCATTTTTCTCACACACATTTATACTATACCTTTCGGTAAAATACATACTTACTCTTACGCCGGAGTCGGGTCCTGGGATAACACCCGGGGTGAGACTAACGCGTTGTTCATCTTAGCAGGTATCTAGAAGGCTTATTCCTAAGGCTGAAAGATAACTGCGACAACCCACAAAAAAATACTTCGACATTGGCGCCATCCGTGGGACTCTCATTTAATCTACTAGAGCTATAGAATGACGGGTTCGACGCCACCTGAAGCTTTCGGAATGGTAGAAGGAAGTTCCACACCATTGACGAGAGAGCAGTTAGAATGGTATGTAACAGCTCTCAAGTCTATGATAAAAGAGCACAACAGCCGGAGGGACACTGTTGAGCCCGAGCAGACACGGGCCAACGGGTTCGAGCCCGAACGGGCACGGACTATACGAAATTCTTAATATCGGTAAATTTATTGTTAAAAAGAACATAATAAACTAAAAAACATTATTCATAGAAAATTTTTATTTCAGAGTATCCGTCGCTGCAATGCGCGGATAACATGCTAGTTTATATTAAAACATTTAACTGCATCTGGGTTAGTCCATCTTCATATAGGTAAGCTGAAATTGTCACCTCTATTAATTAGCAAGGTTTTTAAGATTGACAACAAAATAATTATACTCTGTGACTGTATTTTTTTTCTTTTCTATAGTAGTGTGATTTTTAATATAATAACTATTTTGTTTTTCTGTAACAGTGATTTATATGGTTCAACGAGCCTGATACCAACAACTCAACAGGACAGTTAACAATAATGTTTGGCATTGTAACATCGGAATCAACAGGACAGTTAACAATGTTTGGCATTGTAACATCGGAAGCTTGTATATTAGTCGATTTGATAATGTGTGTGTATTATGTGATATAACCTGTATCGTTGGTGTGTATTGTAAGAATTAATGATCCTCTACTGTTAAATGAGTTACGTATGTTTTAAAAAATAAGTTTTATTTTGGTCATGGTACAATGATAATCATATATGATTCATTCAATTCAATTCATAAATAAATAGAAAGAAAAAAACCTCCACCGTAGCTAAAACGTTTGCATGGTAGATCATACAACGAGCCCAGAAGTATGAATTGTATACAGCAGTGATCAGATAAGCTCCATATTTCTAGTTTGTCTAATTGGAAATCCAATTGACGTACATGCTTCATGCCAATTTCGATCTTGAAACTGTTGAAGTTTTAGGTCTCATTGCAGAAAATAGTTTTAGTTATAATTTTGATTCTGTTGAGAGGTGCCCAAAAAGTCTGAAAAAATAATGGATCATAAGAAGGTTATCCAACGATGTAAACAGGTTCATATAATTGTACATTTTTAACTCATTTTTACCTGTGGTAATAAAGGTAAACGTGTCCAATCACATTCATGTTGGACAAATAAAGGTAGGAAAATTGACAGAACTAAGATTATCCCGATTGTACATAATGAAAGTTTTACTTATGGAACAAACGGAAGAGCCATGAATCCATGATCATCTAGCAATGACAGTCAGTCATGATGTTTTATCTTAAAATTGAAAGAAAACTGCCAAATATATATCAAGGAAGTCTAGGAAATAGCAATACTTAAATTTAGTTGGAATTAGGTGAAAAGGATAAAATTTATATATCAAATTACATAGTTAAGCTCAAAATGCTGAAGTCACTTCCTTTTAGAATAGATAGTAAGCAAAACAAATCACCAATCTAAAACAAACAAACAAATATTCAAACTGCAGCAGAAAAACTATCAAACAGCAACAGCAAACCAATCAAATAACTTGAACTTGAGGCATCAAACAACTTTGTCTTCACTTTTTTGGCCATATCATTTGTTAAGGCGAAGTAGTCTCATCCAAACTGCCAATCAAAACACCATGCACATACAATGACCTCTTTCGACTCTGAAATACTTGCAGGACACTACATCATTATATTCAATTGTGTCTCTTTGGGAGTATGCTTTGTTACACATCTATGAGCATACTTGTGTTATTGCATTCTAAAAGGATGATATTAAAGACATTCCGTGAGCTTAACTTTGTGATCTTGGATTCCCGGTTAAGCACTATCAAGTAATTTGAACACATTAACACTCCAGTTTACATGTCCTGACACGCAAACTACAAAGACGATGCTGTAAAATCTTTTGTTCCATGTACGTATTCACGTGCCCCATGCTTGTTTGCCCTGAAATCATGATCAGACAAATAAAAAGATATAAGCCCCTATAACTCTCAAATAGTCCAGTTAGCGCATGAGACTGCATCCACTTACTAGTGGTGTTGATTAATACTAGAAATGGACTCACTTAGAAGTATAGGTTGCATTTGCCCATTCAATTTCCCTGCTACGTCGCTGATGAAAGATTGCAGAGAAGTTTCGCTGAGCCTTCAACTACGTACTTTTAGAGGTAGCTTCAAAACTTCCCCATAATTTAAATCGGGCATCTCAATCACTAATAAAACAAAACTGAACATTAGTAACCATATCAAGGTCAATTCAAACAAGTTCATTACTTAGCAAGAAACTATTGATATGGGTTACATGGAAGTTACTGTAATTAGTTACTTATAATAAATAAAAGAAGTCAAAGGGCATAAAGAGACGACATACCTTAAATTTGTGTACGATGCAGGGGATATGGGAGATTTGGGGCCAGTAGGAGCCTCCTCTACTGCATCTTTCTTCCAGATCAGGACATTGGTATATAAACAAACTTGAAAGTGAATGCAACAACTTTACTGGTAGTTCTTTCAAATTTGGGCAGTTCGCAATTCCCAAACTTAAAAGTGAAGGCAACAATGTTTCTGGCAGATCTTTCACCTTTGGGCAACCACCAATGAAAAGATGTTGGAGGGAGGTGAGATGTTGGAGTCCCTCAGAAACTGTTTCCAAATTGTCAAAATGGCATATTCTAAGAGAAGTAAGAGATGAAGATGAGACAATTCACTCCAATTAGTCGCTTTTGTTTCACCTAATAAGGCTAGGTTAACTAGTGTGGATGGAAACTTCTGTGCGCCCCATTCTGAGATGGGATTTTTCAACTCACTTATTTCAAGCCCAAGCAACTTGGGAGGCCAAAGCCCAGCTGTTGGAACATCCATACTTGGGCAATTCAATATTGTTAAAGAGGTGAGACTCGACAATTGGAGGTCTGCAAATAATGACTCCCCCGTACTTTTACAATCTTGTATCCCTAATTTCGTGAGGTGAATGAAGGTACCCCCAAATTCAATGATCGATGCCAAATCTGGATGATCTGCTATCCACACATCTTCAAGCATTGGCATGCTTTTGCTATTGATACGTAACCTATTTTTCTCTTCTCCTTCTCCTAACTCCTCTTTTAACAATAGTTTCTTACTACCCCGAATGGATACTGACTTGAGCTTCTGTCCTCCTCCCTTTGAGAAGGAGACACATGCCATTGAATAACAATTAATGATTCCCAACATCTCAATGTTGTGTGGACAACTCAGATGCTTGAAATTTTCACACCGCGATACCTCTAACGACCTAAGAGATTTTAGAAGGTTGGTCCCATAATTGTACTCCTCATCTTTCTCCCCTAAACTCACCAAATTTTCACAATTTTTTACATACAACTTCCTTAAATTCACGAGAACCTTACTACTTGCCTCTGCTTCTCTTGATTCCCACAAATATCTTATTTCATCACACCTTGTGACATCCAATTCTTTAACTGCCTTGAGATCCAATATAACACCCCTCCACACCTCATTAGTAAGCCCTGAAATAGATTCTATTTCCAACTTGGTGACTGATGGAGCTACACGAACCAGACTTTTCATCAAAACATCGCCACAGTTATTTATTCTCAGACCCCTTAATGAAAGTAGTGGTGCTTTAAGTGAGACTTCAACCAAATTAGGACAACCTTTTATATTGAGATCTTTCAGGCATGGAAACACGGAATCTCCAACCCCACTTCTACTATTGGTTGACCATACCTCCCACCCCGACATATTTCCGAAACTTAGACTTTCAAGTGAAGGAAATGCAAGGCCAGCACCAAAAAACTCTGAACCAACAACTTTTACATCACCCATATCTTGAATAGATAACTCCTTAAGTGACTGTAGTTGCCCGAGTGGTGGTAGAGACGTACACTTTTTACAGCCACTTATAGACACACGAGTTAACTGACGAAACGAGGGATCCCCAACCCATTTTGGAAACTCTAAACCCCGATAGTTGACAATGCCTAACATCTTCAAACAATCATTATATGGCTTCAATGCATCAAGGACATCGTTTTCAGTTGTGTCCTTTCGGGAAGCATCTGATATGTCACTCCATTCCACCTCGAACTCAGTAAGCCTCTTTTGTGACAAGTCTGCTTCTCGTGCTTCCGTTGCGTATTTTACTTTTTCCAGGCCCATTAAGATTCTCAAAATTTTTAAGTTGGGATATGGAAAAGTCATTTTCTCCTCCAATAATGATTTTTGAAAGAGTTTGTAGGCTTTTCAACATAGCAACCCCTAGTGGCATGTCTTTCAAAAGTGGAGTATCTGTAATGTCTAGATGCCTTAGATTCTTTAACTTTAAGAAGCTGTCAGGCAACTTAGTTAATTCAGAACACCGAGAAACGATCAAGGTCTCTAAGTTATAGAGATCACAGACACTTTCAGGTAAATGTTTGATTTTAGTTCCAGATAAATTAAGATACCGCAAGTGCTTCAAACTACCAATAGACTCCGGTACCTCACTTATCTCATAACCACTCAAACTTATTACCCTTATCATTGGTAGTTGGGGAAGTAAGTCAACTAGAACCTTATTCGACAAGTAGTTAGCATGCCACATATCTTTTGCCCCGAGAGACAAGAATGTTCTCAAACAGTTAGCTTCTTTGAACACCATAAACTTCTTGTAAGGTTGATATATCTCACGGACAAATGACATATGACGGAGCTTTTCCAAAGCGAGTTTCCTAACATCCTTTTCCATCTCTTTCTCTAACCTGAAAAAGAATTCCCCAGCAACTGATGTGGCCAAATCATGCATCAGGTCATGCATAACAAACAGCGACTCGTCATCAGGCACATGTTGAAAAAATGACCGTGACAACAACTCTTTAAAGTAGCCATGACCTAAGCGTTCTTTGGTTGATTTGCTTGGATCTGATTGGTGCAAAAATCCTTCTGCCATCCATAGTAGAACCAGATCCTCCTTCTTAAATGCGTAGTCCTTTGGGAACAAGGAGCAACATGCAAACAACTGCTTCAAAGATGCAGGGAGTTCATGGAAGCTTAGCTTAAGAGCTGGAATAATTCCACCTCCCTTTTTTAGGCTCCATATCTCACTATCCACCATTTCCTTCCATCCTTCTTCATCTTCTTTTCTCCTTAATAACCTTCCAAGTGCTATTAAAGCCAAAGGCAAGCCTTTACATTTTCCCACAATGTCTTCACCATGCGCTTTGAGTGTTGGATACAAATCGAAGTTCATTGCATCCAACGTATGTTGACAAAATAAAGACACAGCATCATCATGGGAGAGACATTGCAATTGGTTTCGTTGACTGCAACCCAACTCTTTGAGCAATTGGTCCTTTCGAGTTGTTATGATAACTTTACTTCCACGAGCACATACACTAAATGGGCGGACTAAGGTTTCCCAATCCTTATAGCTCTCGGTCCATACATCATCTAAAACCAGTAAAAACTGTTTTTCCCTAAGTTTATTGGCAAGAGCTTCTTGAAGCAAATTAAAATTTTCAAATTTCATATCTTCCCCGCTCACAGATTGAAAAATACTTTTACTTATTTGGAAGCTATCCCACTCATCTGACACACAAACCCATGCCTTAAGTTCAAATTGAGAATTCACTTGTTTATTGCTATACAAAATTCTAGCTAGAGTTGTTTTGCCTACCCCACCCATACCAACTATGGGCACGATGCTAAAATTTCTGTTACGTGGATCATCGCCTAAGAGCTTTTTAATCAATTCATCCTTATCACCTTGTCGACCAACAATACTAGATGCATCTACCAAAGAGGTCTCTAAAACTCTATTTTTATCTTTTGACCTATTATTCCTCACTTCTAATCCTCCATTCTTCACCGTCAAACCGATAGTTGTTTTTTCCTTTTCTAGATCTTGTAACTGGAGGTTAATATCATCTAGCCTGTGATGTGTTCTAGCACATAGTGAGAAATTTGTGTAACAAGATGAAACGAGCTTTCGTACCTTGCTAGTGCTGGCGAACTCAGGATGTGTTGGTGTATTTGCTCCCAGCAACAGGGTTAAGATAATCAACTTCAGCAGAAATGCTCAACTGTTCAGCAGAAACAAACAGAGGGTCAGCAGTAACAAATACCACTTGGTGGTTACCGGATATCACTTGGAATCGTGTGATCACTTTCCAAAGTAAACTATTCGACCCTAATGCATGGGTTGCACGAATATCTACTTGGGATAAGACCAAATGCAGTTATGGAATTAGGCACAATTCAATAACCCTTGTGCTTATAAGTGTTTAGTGTTTTCTGTGTGTTCTTCATGCATAATCGGATATCCTATTTATAGGATAATACTCTTGGCTAATTCAATGGAATTATGAGTATTAATCGGCCCATTAATAGCCTCATAATTATCCCCATTATAGCCGTTAGTGGTTACATGACCAATTAAACGTGGTCATTAAGCGGTTGAAACTGCCACTTGAATAGGTCAAAACCGTTACAAGCAGTACTTTCATCAGTATTTTCATAGTGTTATCGGTGGTTACACTGCCAGTGTAAACACTACTTCAGTAAACACCACTTCAGTGGAAACACGATCAGATTGGAAATACTGCTTCAGTGGAAACACTGCTATCGGTGGTAACCACAACAGTACTTTCACCAAGCACTACCAATACAAACCACTACAAGAGTCAGGGTGTTCATGAACCTTATGGGTGTACACTCCGTACCTCCTAACCCATTACAAGGTGTGAACTATTCCCACAAGTGCACTAAATTTTCCAACAATCCTCCCCAAATTTAGTTCACTTCCTTTGCATGAAAATTAAACATCAAGCAAAACATGTGCATAAATGAAAATGTCACGAGGATTGAATTTCCATCTTAGTAAATTACACGTTTCAAATATTCGAGAATCAGGGTGTTCTAAGAATTGAACCCTTCAACCCATTTGAATACTGAAGATAAAATACACACAAGTTTTCAAACACTTAAAAGCTCCTGACACTATACAAGCCATGTGTCCATATCCAAATTCATAAATGTTGTAAAAGCTAAAAGTCCAAAGGTTCCTGAAGTGGCAAAACTTCAACATTTACATAGGTGGTTTCTCTTTATTCATGCTCCTGCCAAACACTTTTTCAAAGAAAATTAACCATTGAGAAGTAAAGACTTCATCCTCCTTTCAGCAGGTTCTGAGCACAACCTTGGGATGTAATAAAAAAAAACATGTGCTCCAGTCAACTGAATGTTCAGCTTTCCACATTAAACTCAGCTCCCAAGTTTCCTTAGGAGGGAGTTGGGTGTCCTAGCATTCAGTGACTAAGTTGGACTTAAACCCATCCCTTTAGCAGACTTTATAACCAAGTCTCTAGACAGACCCTTCGTCAAGTGATCAGCTAAGTTCTATTGAGATCTCACAAACTCTATAGATACCACCCCATTCATGATAAGCTCACGAATCATGCTATGTCTGACACATAAGTGTCTAGACTTACCATTGTACATTTGGCTATAAGCCTTAGCCAATGTAGCTGCACTATCACACTGGATAAAAATAGGTGATATAGGTTTAGGCCATAATGGAATCTCAAGGAGCAAGTTTTTCAACCATTCAGCTTCTTTACCAGGAGCTGCTAAAGCCACAAATTCATATTCCATTGTTGAACTGGTGATGCAAGTTTGTTTCTTGGATGCCCAAGAAATTGCACCTCCACCAAGTAGGAATACCCAACCACTGGTAGACGAATTGTCTTCAGTGTTACTGATCCAACTTGCATCAGTGTATCCTTCCAACACTGATGGGTAACCCGTATATGAGAGACTATAATCCATAGTTCTCTTCAAATACTTCAGTACCCTTTGAATGCTTGCCATGATGAGCACTAGGATTACTAGTATACTTGCTCAATTTTCCTACTGCAAAACCAATATCAGGTCTTGTACAAGTCATGGCATACATCAGGCAGCCAATTACCCTAGAATACTCAAGTTGAGATACAGCCTTGCCATGATTAGGCATCAGCTTCTCACAAGTATCCATAGGTGTACTCACTGGAGTACAATCAAAGTAATTAAATTTCCTCAACACCTTCTCAATATAATGAGACAGAGAGATAGAAATTCTTTTACTTTCATGTTTAATCCTTATACCAAGGATAACATCGGCCTCCCCCATGTCCTTCATGGAGAACCTTGATGACAAAAATTGCTTTGTCAGGTCAACCTGATATTGGTCAGTGTCAAAGATCAACATGTCATCAACATATAGACAAATGATGACTCCTTTACCAGATTCATCAAATTTGCTATACACACATTTGTCAACTTGGTTAAGAACATAACCACTAGACAAAACCACTTCATCAAATTTTTGATGCCATTGCTTACGTGCCTGCTTAAGTCCATAAAGAGACTTAATCAGTTTACACACCTTGTTTTCATTGCGGGCATGATGAAGCCCTGAGGTTGGTTCATATAAACCTCCTCATCCAATTCACCATTCAAGAAAAGTTGTTTTCACATCCATCTGATGAATAATCAGATTGTGAATAGATGCCATAACAATCAGCAGTCTTATGGTATGATCACGAGCCACAGGGGCATAAGTATCAAAATAGTCTATCCCTGACTTTTGTTTAAAGCCTTGAATGACTAGTCTAGCCTTGAACTTTTCAATAGTTCCATCTACCTTCATTTTCTTTTGAAAATCCATTTGCAACCCAAAGGTTTGCAACCTGGTGATAGATCAACCAACACCCAAGTGTTGTTGCCCATGATGGAATCCATCTCATCATTGATTGCTTCTTTCTAGAAAGCAATGTCCTGGGACTTCATTGCTTCTTCAAATGTTTTGGGGTCATCCTCAACAATGAAGCAATAGGAGTATTGGTCTGAGACCTCATCCCTGGTTCCTTCAACTAAGTATAGTTGAAACTCAGGTCCAAATGACTTTGGAGTCCTGACCCTTTTGCTCTTCCCGAGCATAAGTTCAGTTGTTGAACCACAACCTCATCAGGGACCACTGATGGTTCATCATCAGGGACCTCTGACACGCCAGTATCATGAGTTCCATTAGGAATCCTCATACTTGGTCTAGGGACTGATGAGAATCTATTCTCATCAAAGTTTGCATCCCTTGATTCAATTATGGAGTTAACTGAAACATATTCATTAGGTTCAATAACATAGAACCTATAAGCCTTGGAATGCTCAGCATATCCAACAAAGATGCAGTCAATGCCTCTTTCACCCAAAGTTTTCAACTTTGGATCAGGGAGTCTTACAACAGCCCTACAACCCCAAACCTTGAGATAGTTCAGATTGGGTTTCCTTTTAGTCCAGAGTTCATAAGGGGTAACCTTGTTCCTTTTGTTGGGAATCCTATTTAATAAATAGCAAGCTGTTAACATAGCTTCACCCCAGAACCCTTGACTCAGTCTTGAAAAGGACAACATGGAATTAACCATCTCCTTCACACCCTGCTTTTTCCTTTCGAAATACCATTTTGCTGAGGAGTATAAGGGGCGATAGTTTCATGGAGTATACCAACAGACTGAAAATCTGAGTATCCATGTACTCACCTCTCCTATCAGTCCTTAATCTTTTGATCAAAGACCCAAGTTGTAATTCAACTTCTGTTTTAAACACTTTGAATTGATCTAATGCTTCATCCTTTGTATGTAACAAATAAACATAACAAAACCTAGAAGCATCATCAATAAACGTCACAAAGTACTTCTTATTTCCCAAAGAAGGAGTGACATGCAAATCACACAGTCACTTGTGAATAAGCTCCAAGACCTTAGCCTCACGACTAACACCCGAAAGGGTTTCTTGGTTATCTTGGTCAACATGCAAGTTTTACACTTTTCAGTGTCCATGTCAAAAGCTGGGATCAACCCATCCTTAGACATATCTTGCATTCTTTTATAGTGTACATGGCCAAGTCTTGCATGCCATAGGATAGAGTCAGTCCGGTTATATGTGGTCACAAAAGCTGAAATAACACTGTCAGTGGTAATATTAAGCCTGAACATTTGATTACATAAATAACCAAAACCAATAAAAACACCATTCTTAGAAAGCACAAATTTATCAGACTCAATAACTTGTTTATATCCATGATTATTCAATACACTACTTGAAACCAAGTTCTTCCTTATATCAGGAACATGAATAACATTAAATAAAGTTACAATCTTTCCAGAACTAAAATTAATATCTACACAACCACGACCATGCACCAAGGCTGTTGACTCATTTCCCATGTGAAGAATAGAACCATCATTCAGTGACTCATAAGTCTTGAACCAGCTTCTATCTTTGCACACATGAACTGTTGCACCAGAGTCAACCCACCACGCAACATCATCATCCCGCACATAATGAGATTCAGATACATATGTAACATAATAAATCTGAAAAGACTTATTAACCATATTCTGACCTTTCAGTGAGTTGGAAGAACCACCACTCCCTGAACCATTAGTGCCCGATCCATTGGCTTTACCACCAACCTTAACACCCTTGCAGTCCCTTTTGATGTGACCGGTTTTGCCACATTTCCAACAAGTAGGTGTTCCCTTCTTGTTAGGATCTGCCCTTGTGTTGTCATGATATTTGCGTTTGCTTTTGTTGTCATTGTACCTGGTGGAGTTATTATGCTCCACCATATTGACAACAGATGCACCAATAGCATTGCTACTCTTTGGCTTGTCATTATCCTGCATCTTGAGAGATTCCTCAATGCGCAGATGACTGCCCAACTCAACCAAAGTTAACTCCTCTTTCTTATGTTTCAAGGTATGCTTGAAATCTTTCCAAGAAGGAGGGAGTTTGTCAATGACACATGAGACTTTAATGGCCTCATCCATGTTCATATTGTGTTGTGTAAACCTTCCAAGTATTCCAAGAAGTTCATTGTATTGTTCCATGGCTGGTCTTGAATCAGTCATTTTGTAATTTGTGAAATTACTAACAAGAAACTTCTTACTTGATGCATCCTCAGCCACATATTTGGCATCCAAGGAATCCCACAGTTCTTTGGAAGATTCAAAGTTCCGATAAATATCAAACAGAGAATCAGACATACCATTGAGAATAAGACCTCTGCATATGTAGTCATCATTCTCCCATTTGCTCCTCCTCCTGATCTGCTCCACTGTAGCATCATCCCCATCATCAGGAGTAGGTGTGGTTAGCACATACACCACACTCATGCTTGACAGCAAGAAGTGCATCTTCTTCTGCCACCTCCTAAAGTCCACCCCTTCAAACTTGTCCAGCTTAGCAAAGTTTGAAGCCATGTGTTTCATTGCAGCAGTTGCCATTGATTATCACAAAATAGTTTACTTTGATTGTTGGTGTATTTGCTCCCAGCAACAGGGTTAAGATAATCAACTTCAGCAGAAATGCTCAACTGTTCAGCAGAAACAAACAGAGGGTCAGCAGTAACAAATACCACTTGGTGGTTACCGGATATCACTTGGAATCGTGTGATCACTTTCCAAAGTAAACTATTCGACCCTAATGCCTGGGTTGCACGAATATCTACTTGGGATAAGACCAAATGCAGTTATGGAATTAGGCACAATTCAATAACCCTTGCGCTTATAAGTGTTTAGTGTTTTCTGAGTGTTCTTCATGCATAACCGGATATCCTATTTATAGGATAATACTCTTGGCTAATTCAATGGAATTATGAGTATTAATCGGCCCATTAATAGCCTCATAATTATCCCCATTATAGCCGTTAGTGGTTACATGACCAATTAAACGTGGTCATTAAGTTGAAACTGCCACTTGAATAGGTCAAAGCCGTTACAAGCTTCAGTACTTTCATAGTGCTATCGGTGGTTACACGCTTCAGTGGAAACACCACGGTTCAGTGTAAACACCACTTCAGTGGAAACACGATCCGGTGGAAGTACTGCTTCAGTGGAAACACTGATAATCAGTGGTAACCACAACAGTACTTTCACCAAGCACTACCAATACAAACCACTACAAGAGTCAGGGTGTTCATGGACCTTATGGGTGTACACTCCGTACCTCCTAACCCATTACAAGGTGTGAACTATTCCCACAAGTGCACTAAATTTTCCAACAGGATGCATAGCATCGGTTGCCAAATCGTCTAGAATGTCGTCAATGTCATAAGCCAAATGTTTGAGATCATTGAGCCACTTTTGAACAAGAACTTCTTTTATTTCCTTGTCAGAAGCATCAACAAGGAGAGCTTGGATACGGAACAATGTCTTCTCCAAGCTCTTCAGCTCGGAACGAATTCCTTGGACCCGACCAACTTGCTTCACAGCTTCATTGGCCAGCTTCTGAAAAACAGCTTCAATGATGGTAGAAGCAATGACTTCTGCCATTGTTAATAGTAGTTGGGTGGGTAAAGTGGGAGCTTTTTGTATCTGAATAAGTGAGAGGTATGTGATAATGTGAATGAAATTGGTGCAAATGAAATAAGAAATTCAGCTACTTTTTATAATGATTTGAGGCTTGGTTATGGTCACCTTTTTTCTAATATTTTTTTTGCAACTTGTAGCCGGCTGCTGATATATAAATACTACTTGACACATTTTAACAACTTGTGATAAGAGTTTTGTGTTTATTATCGCATCCATTATATTTCGGTAATTTTACCTGAGTTAGCCCACCACCGTTGATGATTTTTTAAGGCAAATGATCAAGTAAAAATGTAACCGAACAAAGGAGGTGATGATTTTTTAAGAGATTTTTACCTATTTTTTTTATATCTAATCAATCATGGCCGATAATGGAGCAATATAATACATGATAAAACAATATTATCACGAAGACCAAAAGTGGTTGATATACAAATACTAAGAATATTACCTACTTGTTTCCTGTCTCTTCTTGATGGTGGTTATATCAATTAATGACAAGATCTAAACAATAATTGATCCATGTAGAATGTTTGTCGTCATACAAGTACACAAATTACTTATAGAACAATGGTTATATAATAAAATGGAACTACGTTAAGTCTAATGGACTTGGTGTAGTTTAATGGGATGTAGGGAAGCTAGATTAATAGATTAAATTAGTAGAATGGAAGGTTAAGGTTAGGTTTTGAAAAGAATAAAAAGTTTGGTTAAATAAGATGAAGTAAATTTTGGGGAAAAAGGAGTATTTTGCGCAAAAGTGAAAGTATAAAGGAGTAAAATGACAGACGGTGTGCGCCACTCTCTGTGCGCCAAAGTTTTTTTAATATATTATTTTGGACTAAAATTGACACGTGTTGCTTTGTGATTGGTTTATAGGTTTGGCGCACTTCAAAAAAGAGCTTTGTGCGCCAAATTTGACAAAAATATAATGGTTTATGCTTTGGGTAGAAATCGGTAAACAAAGGTTGTATCATGACTATATTTGTAATTTTTTTTAAATTATACTGTGAAGTTAGATTGCGGCGCAATAATCCATGCTTTAAATTGGCTTACGAGATGACATTCTTGACCATCTGGTTATTAAGGCTATGTGTCATGCATTGATGGATCAAGAATCTTGAGGCATCACCAAGTTAAAAAATCTTTTCGCAACTCTTTGCACAAATATCTCACGGTGCATCACAAGTTAGACGTTATCACCCCAAAGCTACAAGATATAATGAAGGAATAAAAACTCTCTTGTTTTTTTGTATAAAAGATCAATGCCTCCTAAATAATGTATGGCCCAAAAACTATTGTTGGTATGGGTGAGATAGATCTGTAAGCTATAAGTGTTATAGATTTTGTTTTAGTTATGATATGCATGTATAGTTTTGATTAGCTGATTTTGATTCCGTACATATAATATATGCAACGTGGGATAAGGAGGCTCATGGAGGATAACAAGGTGACAACAAAAGTTAAAGAGACGAGTAGGAAGAGTAGAGCCGCAGTGGCAAAATGTAGCTCTTTTTAGACGTATGTTGGATGTTCGATTCATGACTTTCTAAGACAGAGTCTCATAGATTAGACTTTTGTTGCTGTGTATTATCCTAAACTATATTAGTGATCATAGGAAAGACATGAGTATGATTTGAAATTAGTAGACTATAGTTTTAAAGAGTATCTAATGATGTTTTCATTCTAAACCAGTTATGGATATTATGTCGAACAGTTGGTGGGCAAAGCCAGTATGGCCTATATGTATACCTGACACTGTTACACACATCTAGAAGCAATGGCAGACCCAAGGTATATATAAACACAGTTGGGTTGAATGCGTATCTCCTAATTAAGGTACAAATAATACTGATGCAAAGATGATTCCAGAAATTTGAGGCTTATATAACATAAGCCGAAATCATATAAGCTCATAAGCCCACGTATAAGCTTAAACAAACACCCCCTAATATACCCTCGCTGTTTGAGCAGAGGAGGGTGACGATTAAACTGGCCCGAAATTCAAGAAACAATGGGTTTGGTAGCAATTTGGTTAAAATGTCTGCGTGCGTGCTGGTAGCGACAGGGAACATGACGAACCCACACTTCACCTGAATGGGATTCAGTATCATGAAATTAATGTATATTACAGTGGTCAGATAAGTTCCCAAAATTCGCGTTCCAGTAGAATCGGAGATCAAATTGAAATGTATAATACAGTGATGTTTTCTCTACATCTGCCAACACAGAACTGGGTTGATCAACGTACAACTCAATATAGTGCTTTGAATTTATGTGGCATAACAACTCAGTTTATTGCATCTGTAGATCAAAGGTATCTAGATCATCTGTTGACTGGTACCTGGTTAATTGCCAATGTATATTTTGTTGTTTCACCAATCTAAAATCTCATTGGCTTACATGTTTCATACCAGTTACGATCGTGAAGTTGGGTTAAATTTAACGCTAATTTCAGAACATAAATTTAGTTGTTATTCTCCTCTGTTTTGAATTAGTTGAGAGGTGCCCAAGAAGGCTGCACAAATTTTGGATTAAAAATGGTTATCCAGCAATGCAATCACCAATCAGGTTCATATGCGCCATATATATACCCAATAGCGAAAAATTGTGAATACACATGCAAACATATTTGTTAAGTTTGCTAATTTCAGATGCCATTGTACCTTTTAAATACAATTTCCCTGGTAGTAATAAAGGTAGACGTGACAAGTCACATTCTTGTTGGACAAAAAAAGGTAGGAACACAAGATTATACCCAATTGTACAAAAAGAAATTTGTATTTATGGAGCAAACACAAGATGCCATGATCATTGAATGACAAACAGTAATCTTAGAGGAAGTCTAGCAACTAGCAACTAGCAATACTTAAGCTTTAGTTTTGGCGAAATAGAAAAAATTGTATATATCATTTAATAGCTAGCTCAAAATTCCAAGGATGTTTCTTTTTAGAATAGAGATCTAGAAAGCATAAATTATACACACGTATTAGGAGATATGTACACGGTTACAAGCGTCCTTAAATTTGGAGTACACGCTATCCTTTTGCGTGGAGTAAGTCGGCGTCACAAAATGTTGAACGTTATTAACCGTATAGAAATTGAATTGATTGCGACGCTTCAATGGGTGGAAATAGGGATAAAATGTGCACGCTTTCTAGTGTGGAAAAAGGGATTAAAGTAGCCACCAAATAAAGTGTGGAAATTTTTGAAAAGTACATGGTGCCTTTGCCTTTTAAGCATGAACACATCATCTTAAAACTCCACGCTTTTGAAAGTCACTTTCTATTTTGCTAATTTTATAATTGTAACCCTGTATTTTGACAATTTTACAATCATTACCCTGTATTATAAAGAAATTAAATACAAAAGATATCACAAATTTTGCAGCAATAATTCTAAATTTTGTAGCATACATAGCATAACAATTTGTTATTAAACATCAGAAACTTAATTCTGCAGAATATAATACTACACTATTTGTTAAACTAACATAAAACATCTTTAAGTATGTCTACAAAATATCCATGAAAACTTCTTCGATCTTCTTTCGTCTTCAACTATTCATGATCCATTGAAAATTTTGATCTTTCGTCTTCAACAAACTCCTAAATAATGAGAAAGAAAACCAAATTTATAAGCAATTGATAAACTATTGATACAGAAGATAAAATATGCATCAATCTCAATCAAAGAGGGAATCATGAACTTGAGTTTATTATCAAATGCCTGCATAATCCAAAGTCTGGATTTAGATAACGACCAGGTACAAACGTCAAACAAACAGACATGTATGTGTGTTTAGCACTAGCATAAAGATAATATAAAAGACCGAATGGTGGTGAGTTTTGAACAAAACCAAATTGGTGTACAAAGTTTCAGCCAACACATGGAATTCAGTGACCTGCTAACACATTATTAAGCATCAGGACCAGCTAAGTGACTAGTAAACGAAAACTTTCACAGGACTTGACTAGTGAAGTTAATTCAGGCTTCTATCAGTGACCACTAGGCTTACAAACAATTATCGTATATCTATAAAAATGGGAGGTCTTTTATTAGTACAATCGACACATATTTTCCTATTACCAGAGCTGATACATGTAAAACAGAAGAAGGGTTAAAAGTATCTGTTGTCTTGCTAGTGCTAAGCTAAGTTGCACTTATTTTGACCTGCTAACTAGTATAGTCCAATCAACCTGTTAGATATATCAGTACATTATCCTCCCATAACTATTTATGTTTCTTTCGTGTTGAAATCTGAAGTGATAAAAACTTAGACATACAAGATCTTTAACGACATAAAAATGGATCTGAATTCACATTGATATTGGAAGAACATCAGCAGTGCAACACCCTGATGAACAAGGACTTTTGAGCCTATGGTCGTCACTTTTCTCTGTTATGCAAGTTTTGTTTTAAGGTAATGTCCATAATGCTATCAGTTCCTGAAGGTAAGACCTATGATCCGACTGCCATCAACTCGATGTCTAGGCGGTAACCCATAGTTAAATCGACCCAGTAAAGTGTTTAAACTAATTATACCACGAGTTAAGATCAACCAACCATATAATCCATTCTAATTCTATCTATAATAAATCACGCAAAAGTTGAAGAACAAAACACACAATACGTTCATCATCCCATGTTACATGGTCATATAGGATATTAACACAGCGACTAACAGGACATTCCCCTCCCTTTCACCATCCTAATAATTTAAACAAATAGAATGATCTGTTTTTATTCAGAAAGCATGTTTGAGGATACTTTTTGAGCACCACATGTAAGCTTACACATCAATCAACATATAAATTTAAAAACATTAAAATATATACCTGTTTAGTGATCCATGATGGGTGAGTAGTGGTCCGTAATTGGTGATGCGCCAAAAGAGGGCTGAAAAAAACATAAAATACTTCAAACAAGGGACTGAAAAAATTTATTGTGATAAACAATAAACCACTCACCTGTTTGTCACATGTACCGGTAGCAGCAGCAGAAGTAGAAGCACCATTATATAGATCGAGGAACGCAGTTTCAACAACTTTGAGCATTCCATAAAGCTCATTTAGCTTTTGTCCCATATCCTTGAGTTGCAAACCTTGATTCTCTAATTGCTTTTTATGAGTCTCTATTTCCTTATTTTGATTCTCTAATTGCTTTTTTTGAGTCTCTAATTGTTTTTTTTGAGTCTGTACTTTCTCCAACAAAAAGCGATTTTCATTTGTTAGAACCTCACCCCTCATCTTTCTTAGATCGCAACTGAATTTGGATACTTGGGATTTTGTTACACCGGCTCCAAAACAACGAGGATTTTCATCTCCAATCAAAACAAACAAACACATATTCAAACTGCGAGCAGAAAATCTATCAAACAACAACAGCAAATTAAACCAGACTAATAACTTTAACTTGACGCTTCAAACAACTTTGTCTTCACTCTTTTTGCCATATCATTTGTTACGGCGAAGTAGTCTCATCTTTTACGACTCACCAGCCTCCATCAAATGATATACCAACTCAATTCTAACAATAAGTAATTGAACACTTATTAGCACTCCATTTTACATGTCCTGACACGCAAACTACAAAGACGATGCAGTAGAATCTTTTGTTCCATGTACGTATTCACGTGCCCCAAGCTTGTTTGCCCTGAAATCATGATCAAACAAATAAAAAGATATAAGCCTCTATAACTCTCAAATAATCCAGTTAGCGCATGAGACTACATCCAAGTACTAGTGGTGTTGATTAATACTAGAAATGGACTCACTTAGAAGTATAGGTTGCATTTGCCCGTTTAGTTTTCCTGGTACATCGCGGATGAAGATTGTATAGAAGTTTAGTTGAGCCTTCAACTACGTACTTGTAAAGGTAGCTTCAAAACTTCCCCATAAATCGGGCATCTCAGTCACTAATAAAACAAAACTGAACATTAGTAACCATATCAAGGTCAAATCAAACAAGTTCGTTACTTAGCAAGAAACTATTGAAGATAATCGTAAGATACGTACCAGCTGAAACACAAGAAACACAGGTGGTTGCTTGCCAAATTAGACTCTCTACTTTATAAACCGCTGACCATATTTGTACTTGGTTGACTATTTATGCTGCGTCATTCAAAATAGAAAACCTCTTAGTATATTGAATCATTCATACATAATTTTACTTTAGGAAGTGTTAATTTGAGTTCAGTCAAGTCTAGAAAATTCTGTAAAAGCACCATAGAGCAACCAAAATTCTCTCCTTTGATCTTAAAAATGGATGAATATATGGATTATGTTCTATGGAATGGATTTGTCGTACTAATTTCAAGTTGAAAATGAGATGTGAATTTGTTTAGAAACGCATGATTTCAGATCAAATACTGTCCGAATTTATAAATTTCAAGGAACATAAACAGAACATTTGATGAAAAAGCCACGTCCACTTCATTTTTAAAAAAAAAAAAAAGGTTAATTGTTACTTATAAATTATACGGAGTAACAAAAAAAAGTGAGTAAGTTACTTAAAAATATAGTAATAAATAAAAGAAGTCAAAGGGCATAAAGAGACGACATACCTTCATTTATGTTTGTAATTCGTAGTCTATTTTGACTTTGGGGATATGGGAGATTTGTGACCAATAGGAGCCTCCTCTACTGCATCTTTCTTCCAGATCTGGACAATGTCTTATTTCCAAACTCAAAAGTGAATGCAACAACTTTACTGGTAGTTCTTTCAAACTTGGGCAGTCCCCAATTTCCAAACTTAAAAGTGAAGGCGTCTCTGGTAGATCTTTTATCTTTGGGCAATATTCAATTTGGAGATGTTGGAGGGAGGTGAGGTGTTGGAGTCCCTCTGAAACTCTTTCCAAATTGTCAAAACCAAGTATCCAAAGTCGAGTAAGAGATGAAGGAAGATGAGACATTTGACTCCAATTAGTCGCTGCTTCTGCTTCACCGTGTAAGGTTAGGTCAACTATTTTGGATGGAAACTTAAGTGGGCCCCATTCTGAGATGGGCTTCTTCAACCGCCCAATTTCAAGCTTACGCAAGTTGGGAGGCCAAAGCCCAGTTGTTGGAACATCCATACTTGGACAATTCATTATTTCCAAATCAGTTAACGAGGTGAGACTCGGCAATTGGAGGTATGCAAAAAATGACTCCGCTGTACTTTTACAATATGATATTTTCAATGTGGTGAGGTGAATGAAGTTACCCCCAAAATCAATGATCGATGCCATATTTGGATGACCACTTATTATTACAGATTCAAGCATTGGCATGCTTTTGTTGTTGATAACTAACCTATTCTTCTCTCCTCCTTCTCCCAACTCCTCCTTTAACATTAGTTTCTCACACATTAAAATTTCAACTGACTTGAGCTTCTGTCCTCCTCCCTTTGAGAAGGAGACACATGTAATTGAATCACAGCAATTGATTCTCAGCGTCTCAATGTTGTTTGGACAACTCAAATGCTTAATATTTTCACAATAAGACACCTCTAACGACCTAAGAGATGTTAGGAGGTTGCTCCCATAATTGTACTCCTCCTCATCTTTCTCCCCTAAACTCACCAAATTTTTACAAAACTCTACTTCCAACTTCCTTAAATTCACGAGAACCTTACTACTTGCCTCTGCTTCTTTTGATTCCCACAAATATCTTATTTCATCACATCTAAAGACTGTCAATTCTTCAACTGCCTTAAGATCCAATATAACACCCCTCCACACCTCATCAGTAAGCCCTGAAATATTCCATACATCCAACTTGGTGACTAATGAAGCTGCATGAACCAGACTTCTCAACCCACCATTCCCACATTCTTCTATTTTTAGATTCCTTAGTGAAGGTAGTGCTTCAACCGAGACTTCAACCAAATTAGGACAACAATGTATATTGAGCTCTTTCAGGCATGGAAACACAGAATCTCCAACCCCACTTCTACTATTGGTTGACCATACCTCCCACCCCGACATATCTTCAAAACATAGAGTTTCAAGTAAAGGAAATGCAAGGCCAGTACCCAAAAACTCTGAACCAACAACTTTTACATCACCCATGTATTGAATAGATAACTCCTTAAGTGACTGTAGTTGCCCGAGTGGTGGTAGAGATGTACACTTTTTGCAGCAACTTATAAACACGCGAGCCAACTGACGAAACGAGGGATCCCCAACCCATTTTGGAAACTCTAAACCCAGATAGTTCACAATGCCTAAACTCTTCAAACAATCATTATATGGCTTCAATGCATCAAGGACATCGTTTTCAGTTGTGTCCTTTTGGGAAGCATCTGATACGTAACTCCATTCCAACTCGAACTCAGTAAGCCTCTTTTGTGATAATTCTGCTTCTCGTGCTTCCGTTGCAAATTTTACTTTATCCAGGCCCTCAATGGAAACTTTCCCATGAAGATTCTCAAAATTTTTAAGTTGGGTTATCGAAAAGTCATTTTCTCCTCCAATAATGATTTTTGAAAGAGTTTGTAGGCTTTTCAACTCACCAATCCCTAAAGGCATGTCTTTTAACTGTCGAGTACCTCTAATGTCCAAATGCCTCAAATTCTTTAACTTTGAGAAGCTCTTTGGCAACTTAGTTAAGTTATAACACCCAGAAACGATCAAGGTCTCTAAGTTATAGAGTTCACAGACACTTTCTGGTAAATGTTTGATATTAGTTTCAGATAAATTAAGATACCGCAAGTGCTTCAAACTACCAATAGACTCTGGTACCTCACTTATCTCATAACCACTCAAACTTATTACCCTTATCATTGGTAGGTGAGGAAGTAAGTCAACTAGAACCTTATTTGACAAGTAGTTAGTTTGCCACCTATCTTGTGCCCTGACAGACAAGAATGTTCTCAAACAGTTAGCTTCTTTGAACACCATAAACTTCTTGTAAGGTTCATATTCCTCACAGACAAATGACAAATGACGGAGCTTTTCCAAAGCCAGTTTCCTATCATCCTTTCCCATCTCTTTCTCTAACCTGAAAAAGAATTCCCCAGCAACTGATGTGGCCAAATCATGCATCAGGTCATGCATAACAAACAACGACTCGTCATCAGGCGCATGTTGAAAAAATGACCGTGACAGCAACTCTTCAAAGTAGCCACCACCTAAGCGTTCTTTGGTTGATTTGCTTGGATCTGATTGGTGCAAAAACCCTTCGGCCATCCATAATAGAACCAAATCATCCTTTTCAAACAAGTAGTCCTTGGGGAACAAGGAGCAATATGCAAACAACTGCTTCAAAGATGCAGGGAGTTCATGGTAGCTTAGCTTAAGAGCTGGAATAATTTCACCTCCCTCTTTTAAGCTCCATATCTCACTGTCCACCATTTCCTTCCATCCTTCTTCATCCGCTTTTCTCCTTAATAACCTTCCAAGTGCTACTAAAGCCAAAGGCAAACCATTACATTTTCCCACAATGTCTTCACCATGTGCTTCAAGTGTTGGATGCAAATCGAAGTTATTTGCATCTAATGCATTTTGACAAAATAAAGACACAGCATCATCATGGGAGAGACATTGCAATTGGTTTAGTTGACTGCAACCCAACTCTTTGAGCAGGTGGTCCTTTCGAGTTGTTATGATAACTTTACTTCCACGAGCACATACACTAAATGGACGCACTAAGGTTTCCCAATCCTTATAGCTCTCGGTCCATACATCGTCTAAAACCAGTAAAAACTGTTTTTCCCTAAGTTTATTGGCAACAGCTTCTTGAAGCAAATTAAAACTTTCAAATTTCTTATCTTCCCCGCTCACAGATTGAAAAATATTTTTACTTATTTGGAAACTATCCCACTCATCTGACACACAAACCCATGCCTTAACTTCAAAGTGAGAATTCACTTGTTTATCGTTATACAAAATTCTAGCTAGAGTTGTTTTGCCAACCCCGCCCATACCAACTATGGGCACGATGCTAAAGTTTTTATTACGTGGATCATCACCTAAGAGCCTGTCAATCAATTTATCCTTATCACCTTGTCGACCAACAATACTAGATGCATCTACCAAAGAGGTCTCTAAAACTCTATTTTTATCTTTTGACCTATTATTCCTCACTTCTAATCCTCCATTCTTCACCCTCAAACCTATAGCTGTTTTTTCGTTTTCTAGATCTTGTAACCGGAGGTTAATATTATCTAACCTGTGATGTGTTCTAGCACATAGTGAGAAATTTGTGTAACAAGATGAAATGAGCTTTCGTACCTTGCTAGTGCTGACTCCTGAATTCTTGACGAACTCAGGATTCATAGCATCGGTTGCCAAATCGTCTAGAATGTCATCAATGTCATAAGCCAAATGTTTGAGATCATTTAGCCAGTTTTGAACAAGAATTTCTTTCATTTCCTTGTCCGAAGCATCAACAAGGAGAGCTTGGATACGAAACAATGTCTTCTCCAAGCTCTTTAGCTCGGAACGAATTCCTTGGACCCGACCAACTTGCTTCACAGCTTCATTGGCCAGCTTCTTAAAAACAGCTTCAATAAGAGTAGAAGCAATGACTTCTGCCATTATTGGGTAAAGTGGGAGCTTTTTGTATGTGAAATAACTGAGAGGTATGTGGTAATGTGAATGAAATTGGTGCAATTGAAACAAGAAATTCAGCTCTTTTTATAACGATTTGAGCCTCTGTTATGGTCACCTTTTTCGAATATTTTTTTGCACCTTGTAGCCGGCTGCTGATATTTAAATACCACTTGACGTACACATTATTAACAACTTACGATAAGACAAAAATAGATGCCATAATAAACACAAAACTAGATGCGATAAAAAACAACTTTAATAATCAAGAATCATCAGGAAACCCACCGTTGAAATAATCAACATTTCTATTTTATTAAAAAAAATAATAATAAATAAATAACAAGGCAAATAATCAAATAAAACTGTAACCGAACAAGAGAGGTGATGTTTTTTTAGATTTTTCCAAAGATTTTTTTTTATCAAAATATTTTAGCTTAAAGCAGGAATAAACGTGAAGTGACAAAAATAAACACCAAGAATGTGATTATTTGATGTAAAAGTGATAAATTGAAGTGGATCTCTAATCTAAAAAAACATAACGTGATATGTTGTAAAAGTTATCAAAATAGATGAACGATATTCGAGTTAAATAAGGAATTATCAACATAAAAAGAATCTGTAAAATGATGAAGAGATCATCTAAATTAAGATTTGTTAATGTTTTGTACATCATCTAATTTGGAATATGTAATGATGTGTATTTGTAAGAAACATAAACTAAATGGGTTGATATTGATGTATGAAAAATACTTCTAACCAACTATTTTATATCTAACCAATCATGATCGACAATAGAGTAATATAATACGTGATAAAACAAAATTACGACGAAGACCAAAAGTGGTTGATCCACAAATATTAAGAATATTACCTACTTGTTTCATGTCTCTGTCTCCTCTCGATAGTGGTTGGCATCCTTTTTATTTATATGGATGAATGGTAATGCCAAGATTGAAAACAATAATTGATCCATGTAGAATATTTAGCGTTATTACAAGTACACAAATTACTTGTAGATCAATCATTATATGATAAAATGGAACTAGGTAACGCCTAATGGACTTAGTACAGTTTAATGGGCTGCATCGAAGCTAGATTTATAGATTAAATTAATAGAACGGTACTATCAGCTGAAGATAAGGAAACTTATTTCGAGCATCTTATACCTGCAGCACCTGTTGCTACTCCTGGCCACCTTATCCTTGCTGAAGCCCTTGCAGCTCACACTGCTTGGGTCAAAGGCTCAAAGGATATAGTTGCCTTCATGCTCATGACCATGGAGTTAGAGATCCAACGAAATTTAACTCATCTTGGTGCTTATGACATGCTTCAGGAGTTGAAGTCTATGTTCTCCCAACAAGCAGAACAAGAGCTTCTACAAACTGCACGTGAATTTCACGCTTGCAAGCAGAAAGAGGTGCAATCGGTTAGCTCATATGTTCTCAAGATGAAGAGCTACATTGACAACTTGGAACGTCTTGGTCACCCAGTTACTTTGAACTATGGAGTTAGTTTGATCCTCATCGGTCTTTCTAAAAAGTACATTACGTTTGTGCAGAACTTTAATATGCACAGCATGGGGAAGACTGTGAATGAACTACATGTTATGCTTAAGCAACATGAGCAGACGTTGCCAAAGAAAGATGTTGCACCTGCACTTCATTATGTACGTGGGGGTGGTTGTAAGGTCCAAAAAACCACAAAAAGAATAAATCGTTTAAGGCTGCTAAGGGGAATCATGGAAATGGAAACAACAAGTTTGGTTATGCTACTGAGTATAAGCTATGCAATGCTTCTTCTTCCAAATCCAAATCCAAGATTCCTCCACCACCTAAGAAGGATAATCCAGTGAAGGACGCTACCTGTCACTAGTGTGGTGAGACAGGACATTGGAGAAGGAATTATCCCCAGTATCTCGCCTAGTTAATGAAAAAGAAGAAACAGTCTCTTGCAGCTAGTTGTTCAGGTATTTTCACTATAGAACTCTACTCTTTCCCTAACTCATCCTTAGTATATGACACTGGTTGTGGTACTCACATCTGTAATAATACTCAGGGTCTAAGGGGCAGTAGGAAGCTAAAGCCAGGAGCTTTAAGTCTGTATGTAGGCAATGGTCAACGGGCAGAAGTTGAAGCTATTGGAATTGATCATTTATCTCTCCCTAGCGGATTAGTTATTGTTTTAAATGATTGTCATTATGCTCCCTCTATTACTAGGGAGATTATTTCAGTTTCTCGTTTGTATGAAGATGGTTTTATTAACCGTTTTGGATCGAATAATTATATTTCAGTTACGAAGAATAACGTTGTTTATTTTACTGCTATTCCTCGTAATGGTATTTATGAAATTGAAATGTCTTGTTCGAATACAAATGAATGTTCTATGTTTGCTATAAGCAATAAAAGATCCAAGTCTAACTTGGACTCTGCTCTCTTGTGGCATGGTCGTCTTAAACACATTAGCAAGAAACGCATGGAGAAGTTGCAACACGATGAACTTCTCAACTCATCTGACATTAAGTCACTTGAAAAGTGTGTTGCTTGTATGTCTGGTAAGATGGCTAGAAAACCTTATTCACATCAAGTGAAAAGGGCTAAAGATTTACTTGGACTTATACACTCAGATGTATGTGGCCCATTTAGAATCACATCAAGACAAGGAGCAAATTACTTCGTGACTTTCACTGACGACTATAGTCGGTATGGTTATGTTTACTTGCTGAAACATAAACATGAAGTGTTTGAAACATTTAAGGTGTTTCAAAAGGAAGTAGAAAATCAACTCGGGAAGACCATAAAATCACTACGTTCTGATCGTGGAGGTGAATATATGAGTCAAGAGTTTTTGGATCATCTGAAGGAGCATGGGATTATTGCCCATCGAACTCCTCCTTATACTCCACAACACAATGGTGTATCTGAGAGGAGAAATCGAACCCAGCTTGATATGGTGCGTTCTATGATGAAACAAACTACTCTTCCAAAGTCCTTTTGGGATTATTCCCTTGAGTCTGCTGCAAGCATTCTCAATATGGTTCCAACTAAGAAGGTTGAAAAGACACCATACGAAGTATGGCATGGGCAAGCCCCTAAGTTGTCTTACTTAAAAGCCTGGGGTTGTGAGACTCTTGTTAAGCGTGATACACTTACCAAAACTGACAAACTTGAACCTAGAGCTGTTAAGTGTATCTTTTTGGGATACCCTAAGGAAACTATGGGATATTCTTTCTATCTTCCATCTGAGAACAAAGTTATTGTTGCTCGGAATGCTGAGTTTTTTGAGAATGATCTTATGGATCTTAAAGCAAGTGAGAGTTTAGATGATCTTGAATTAATTCAAGAAGAAGATACAAATCCTTCTTTAGACACTAGCATTCATCACGATGAGGAGGATCAAGAAATTGAAGAACCTCAAAGTGATATTGTTCCCATTCAAAAGTCCACTAGGACGCGTGCTCTCGGCCAGTATGTGTTTATACATTGACGATGAGGAACATGAGTTAGGGGATCTTGGTGAACCCATAACTATAAAGCTGCATTGTTGGATCCTGAATCCAAGAAATAGCTTGATGCAATGAATGTGGAAATGCAATCCATGAAAGACAATGATGTATGGATCTTAGTTGAGCTTCCTCCTAATTGCAAGACAGTTGGCAGCAAGTGGCTCTTCAAGAAGAAGACTGACATGGATGGTAAGGTATACACCTTTAAAGCTTGTCTCGTAGCAAAGGGCTTCATTCAAACCTACGGGATTGATTATAAAGAAACCTTTTCTCCTGTAGCGGACATTAGAGATATAAGGATTCTCATAGCTATAGCGGCGTACTATGACTTTGAGATATGGCAAATGAACGTCAAAACCGCCTTCCTCAATGGACATCTTTACGAAGAGGTCTATATGGAGCAACCTGAGGGTTTTGTTGATCCAAAATATCCTAACCGTGTATGCAAGCTCAAGCGTTCCATTTATGGACTTAAGCAAGCATCGAGGCAATGGAATAAACATTTTGATGATGAGATCAAGAAATTTGGATTTTCTCAGAATCAAGATGAGCCATGTGTATATCAGAAAGCTAGTGGGAGTTATGTCACTTTCCTAATTCTATATGTTGATGACATATTGCTTATGGGAAACAATATTCCATGTGTATATCAGAAAACAAGATGTAAAATCCTATCTTGGAAGATGTTTCGCCATGAAAGATTTAGGTGAAGCTGCATATATTCTTGGGATCAAGATCGATCGAGATAGATCTAAACAATTAATTGGTTTGAGTCAAAGTGCTTACATTGAGGAAATCTTGAAGAGATTTTGTATGGAGAACTCCAAACGTGGCGCGATCCCAATGCAAGAAGAGCCAAAATTGAGTAAGTCACAAGGTCTTTGAAACACACCTTTCCGGAAAGAGTGCATGCAAAGAGTTCCTTACGCTTACGCTATAGGTTCTATTATGTATCTTTGTGAGATGTACTCGATCGATGTTGCGTTCGCACAGAATGTGACAAGCCGATTTCAACATAATCCAAGTGAACTTCATTGGACTGCTGTGAAAAATATTCTTAAGTATTTACGCAATACTAAGGATATGTTTCTTATCTATGGAGGAAAGGATGAACAAGAGCTCAGGGTTTCTTGCTACACTAATGCTGGATATCTGACAGGTGTTGACGACTTAAAATCTCAAACTGGATATGTATTTGTTTTAAATGGAGGTGTTGTTGATTGGAAATGCACAAAGCAAAGTATCTTTGCTACTTCATCTACAGAAGCAGAGTATCTTGTTGCTTGTGATGCATCAAAAGAGGCTGTTATAACAACTCGTAAATTTCCCTACCGATTTTTCGCGGCTATTTTTTTTCTTTAGTTCCGAACTTTAAACACGACAAGTCACGGGATATTTTTCCACCTCAACCTCGATAATAAAAATTATATAAGTTAAATATATAATAAACTTTTATATTTTATTTCTCATCGGGCCTCTTAACCCGACACGATCCAATTCATTTTATTAGGCTCGCGTGTTCTACCCGATCCAACTCTTTTCTTGGGCTCTCGTGTATAAAATAACCCAACCCAACTCTTGACTATTCTCTTGGGCTTAGCCCTTTTATTTCTCATCCTAAACTCACCCTTTGATAAATTTGTAAAACAAATTTCACTAGTACTATGGTACTTTCTTTTTCTTGTTACTATGGCTCAAGCAAAAACGAGAACCAAGCGCATCATATTTTTCTTTTTATATATCTTGTGACACAAAAACTTAGGTAAGCAAAGGTTGATAGGTGTTTCCTATGCCTCTGTGACCAATGAAGTACAACACCAAAACACGACTACATGAACTTTAGTATTTTTTTTTTTTTTTTACATCATGCGTGTACAAGAAAGAGGAAACAAAGCAAATTCCACACTTGATCATTATATATATGTCGTGCATGGTAAACACAGAAGACAAAAACAAAATCCCAACCATGTCATAATATATGTTGCATGGTTTGTCTTGACCAAAACAAGAACCAATGTTTTTATTCCTGTGAACGAGACAAACAAAAACCCAACAAACTTTACTAAGATTATGCTTGGTACCACATGTGCATGTGATTCCCATGTGAATACATGACAAACCCACTTCTTCATCACCAATTTCGTCTCTCTCTCCCTCTCCCCACTTCGTCTTCCTCTTCTAGCAAGATTCCAACAACCATACCCCACCTCTAAAACCTCCCTAACTACTTTTCGAAGAACAAGGGCTGACACCAAGCAAAAACAAAGCAACCTAACCAACTTTACTAACATTATGCTACCATTTACGTGATCCCACGTGAAGACCATGCTCAAATCCTTCTATATAATACACCTCTAGACACTAGGTTAAACACACAACACTTACACTTGCAACACAAACTCCAAAACACAAAAACACATTCACATTAATTACTACTCCCCACTGTCGAGCTACATGGGAAAAGAGAAGGGTGTTGGTGAATGTTTCAAGATCGTCTAAGTCTCGTCGGGATAGTACTTTGATCGTATGGGTTCAAGCCTAACCCGTATCTCTTTTGCTCTCGAACTCCTCGTCGCCACCATTTTGGTGTTGTAAGTCCCCTTTCGAATTCCTTTTCATTTCATGTTCTCGTCCAAATACATATATCACACGTTAACACTTCATTTTAATCTCATAATCAACTATGTAAGCGTTTTATAATATGTAACCAAGTCACACAAAACATGTCTTGAAACTAGGTCTCGATAAAATTAAAACTCAAAACACAAATGAGACGGTACTTGTTTTGGCTTACTTAGTCTCGTTTTTATTCACGTTTAACTTACTCTTGAACTTGGTAACTTATGTGCTCAAAAGAGATGAAAACTATTTTGAAGAAGAAATGAAAATAAAAACAATGAAACTCATGCAAAACCACTCGAGAATATACTGAGGTGTGATTTATAGCAAAAATGAAGCAGAAAAAGATATCCCTTAAGTAACTTTAACATGTAAAGAATGACAAGAAAGAGCCTTTGGCTCACTTGGTAATGTCGTTCACACATGCCACGTGTTGAATCCTTCTAGCGTCTCTTTGGGGATTTTATATTTTTAAAGAAACTTATAAGCCCATTTACAAAACAACTAAAGCTGTCCTTAAATACACAAGTGTTGCAAAAAGTAACACCAAGGCACTTGTAGTCCAATGGTTGTGTTGCTCAGATATCCTCGCATGACACGGTTCGAATCCCTTGGGTGTCATTTTTAAAGTTTTATTTTTACTTCCTTTTCCAAATTTCGTGTCGGCAGTTTAGCCCTCCACTTCATGTCATTATTCAACTTTCTTAAAACTTTTAATAAGTTTTCAAAACTAATATTTCTCTAACACATTTTGTCCAACATTTTATTAAACTTATATATTTAGTAAATCTTACTAAACCCCGACTAAAAGACGAAGACTTAATAGTGAATAAATATTTATAACGAATGCAAATAAATATTTTCTAACTTATTATCCTCTAACTAAATATATATATAAACCCATTTATATACATATATATCATATCACGTAAACATTATTGATATAAATACTTAACGTAAAGTATTTATTAATATCAACGATATATGATTTTTCACACTTTTATAGTGAATATTTTCCGTACTAAGTCTTTCGGTTACTCCTAAACCGGAAACCCACTCGTCACGAATACTTTTATATACTCTTACATATAATTATACATTTGTCCATGAGCCAATACTTACAAAATACTTTGAAACTATTTAAACGTAAACTCTGCCACACAAGCAACATTAAACGCAACCACTTATAAACACTTGCATTTATTTAAAAAACTTTGAGTCGTGAACACACAAAAGCGCAAACCGAGATTTACCGCACTAATTTAGGTTGCGTGTTGGAGCCACTTGTTACTTGATCTCTTTGTGCTTTATTCACCGGCTAAGGTGAGTTTATAGCCCCACTTTTACTCTTATTTACTTGCTTTATAAAACTATGGGGTGAGAGACATGCAAAACTCTTTTGGACTGGCCGAAAACACTATTACATGAAACAACCTTGAATCCCAACTATGCTACCGTTAGTTCCCTTTGGGGAGGCGCGATTGTTATGAATAGATCTATTGGGATGACACCCGTTCGAGTTTGACGGATAGGCAAGCGTCGGGCGTATATCATATCGTATTGATTGAGTGTCTTGGAAATACACTTGCCGGGCTTTTATTTATCATGCTTCTAGATGCATGCACCTTTATCGTAGTTTCGTCATGAACTTGGTACTAGCGTAATAGCCCTTTTGCATATAGTGTCATTCACGGAGATGCTATATGTGGAATTGTGGTCCAACTTGATTTTTGAAACGTAAACCTATGAACTCACCAACCTTTGTGTTGACATTTTAGCATGTTTTTCTCAGGTTTATTACTTGGCGTGGGCAATGGCAAAGGCATTCGTTGAAGACTGGCATCCGAAGTGTTTCCAAACATTTTAATTCAACTTTTAATGGGACAACATATATTTTTATGGGCTTAACTTCCGCACTTTGAAACAACGATGTAAAAACTATTTCTTAAATAAATCTATATTTTGATAATGGAATAGAATTTCCATTCTTTATTGCCTTGTGTTGTGTATATTGATTTAGTAGCACCCCATGACCCGAACGCTTCCGCTGTGAAATTTTGGGGGTGTTACAGCTGTATTGATTTGTAAATTCATTTTTGGGTTGAACATTGTTCCCACAATTGAAGAACCCATAAATATGTATTGTGACAATACTGGAGCCATTAATATAGCTAATGAAAGCGGATCACTAAAGGTGCTAGACATTATCACGCTAAAGTTCATTCTCTTCGAGAGACCATTGAAATGGACGATGTGAAGATAATAAAAGTTCACACAGATGACAATCTAGCTGATTCATTTATGAAAGCTTTGAAGTTCCCTAAGCATTCTAAATTGACTAGAGATATAGGTTTGGTACCTGCTAGTAGTCTCATGTAAACTGTGTGTTAATTAGTATTTGGATAATTGTAATTGTAAGACAGTTATTATTTTCTGATTAATAAAGATACGAGGTATTTGTTATTATATTCATATAATCTGTTATTCCATATTTGCATGTTTAATCCATGAAATGATTTATCTTTCTAAATATGTCCATTGTCGGTTAACAATAAGGGAATATTGTTATGATTACGCAAATGTGAGTGTTGGTTATAATTCTAACGAGAATTTGAATTGTTCCCGCCAAACTCATATGTATTCACTAGAGATGCATATTGGATTCCCCAACTTTCAAACATTTACTTTTGGATCCTTGTCATAAGTAAAATATTGAAAATGGTTTGTTATCTTCGTCCTTAGACTTGAGATGCAAGTTAGTTCTGTTATGTGTGGATATCATTTTTGTAAGTATACGCAAAACGCTATCTGAACAAGGTAGTTATAAAGGCTATATTTCTGAGTGATGTGAAGCAGCATCCACAACACTTGTAGTCAATAAAGGATTTGTTACTCTACTTGATATGTGCAGAACGATACCATGGCACCTCTCTAGATTTAATCAGATAACTGTCTGGCCAGACCTAAAGGGTAATGCAAGATGAATCTTGATTACATTTGGTATATCTGAATTAAAATCCATAACGAGATTCTAAATGGTTAAACTATATGGAATGATTTGAGATCTATTATCCATGGTTTAACGGTATCTATAACAAATGATGATTAAAGCAAGATATTGAATGACCATGCTACTGAGAAACTTTTACAAAACTATTCTCTCAGACACTTTTAGTTAAAAAGCGAGTGAAAGCGTTTGCTATGCGTTTCCGTCGTTAGTTTTGTGTGCCATTCGACACACCAACTCCCAAGTTGGAGCTGTTGGTTTGTGCGAGTTGTAACTTGTAAACATGACAAAACTACTAAAAGTGTTCTATGGGGCCACACACGATAAACACGAGTATACGTGTATAACATATTTAATATACTTGAATGAATACCCGATATGCATGAAAACTTGACCCGATCATTGTTACAACCCATGGGCTTGTTTGAGTTCCAGTTTGGGACGAATGTGGAGTGCCTTGGGCCCATGTGATCCACTGATTGGGCAAAGAAGGCTGGGGGGTGTTGGGTTTTCAACTTGTTGATCAAGGAATAGACCCAAGGATATGTTGGCTGTTTTTAGTATATAAACAAACATAACCTTCTGTCAAACTCACGCATCATTAATCCCGCCACAATACAATATTACAATAATCTACTAATAATAACAAACTTCAAACACCACCTACAGGAGATTATCCTCTGATGAAACCATATATTGTATTCTAACAAGACATGCTAGAAAAATCTAACGGTTTCTTTAAGCGCGTAAATCACAAACTTGTGTTACAATCATAAGCTTTGTCGCAAGAAGATGCCGAGATGACTACTCAAAAAAAGGGCCAATGTGAAAATTAAATATTAGATTTTGTAAACAGGAGTGATGCCTAAAAGATGGAAGCATTTTCGCATTACTACTGCAGTTGCTTCACATAACAATAATCTGCTTGTCTCCTCAGGAGACCCAACAACCTGTACAAAATTTTTAAAGTTTTAACCGAGTATTTTGATTTAGGTAAACGAATTTTTTTAAAAGTACGATCTAGCCATTTTACATTTTTTATACATTAGAAAAAAAGAACAATGGCTTATGTCCATTCGGGTCATTTTGTAACCAAAAAAGGCAGCTTGCATACGAACTACTTTAATACGCAAATGTGGGTTTCAAAATGACACGACCACGACACACAACCCTCTTTACAAAACAAAAGTATAATTGTCTAAAACGGAACCAAAATAAGACCTATAAGGGCTTTAAAAATTCAAGATTGTACAGAAATAACATATGCATGATATATTAATTTACCTGACACACCGAGTAAAAACTGGTAAACTTCTCAGATAATTCGTACAAGTATTCGCACAAGACATTTGGTAAGAGATTTGTGCAAGCCTCTTCGACAACCTGAAAAACAAGAGGGAATTAACTCATAAGATTAAAGCTTTGAAGAAATAACTAAAAAGTGAATGTGGATAAGGCCACCTAAAGTGTATTCTCAAGATAAAAGATTAACATCTTATTAAGATCAACGCATCTCTGTCATTGCTCTGAATAAGTATGTTTAACATGATCAAAAAATGATCCAGCTAGATGCGTTTATATAAATTCAGTAGATTTCCGGCCAGTTTTCTATTTAATTGCAGTTTTTATCTGAACCTATTTGACCCATCAGAGATAACATAACCAAAATTGATTCTTCTTTGAGAAACTGTCGTACCTCAGCAAACTGGAGCAAATGCAATCCTAGCTTCCGTTCTTCATCTTTTTCCAATATCAATTGTCCCTCCTGTCACAAACAATTAGATTTATTCAGAATGCAATACAAATGGGGGAGAGTAAAGTGACAATAAAATCTTACCTTCTTCAATGCCTCAATGTCTTTACCAGATTTCCGAATAATTGAACAAATTCGCGCATGTGCGTAAAGAAGATATACGGCAGTATTTCCCTATTTATCAACAGTCATTTGTTACAAACTTACAATTTCAAATAAAAAAGGATATGGAGAATGAGAAAGAAATGTAAAATATTGAATATAGGATTGCACAATGCAACTAGTTAAATACGTAAACATAATATAATAGAACATTTATGCATACCTTATCATTAAGCATCTGATCGAAATTAAATGTGTAATTCGTCAATCTGTTGTTCTTCAGATCTGCATATCTGTTAAAAGCACACACATATAATCAATACAAGAGCATGTTACATTAATAAACAAATGAAATAACAAATGAACAGTTTTACAGTCGCATTCAAATATGTGTCGACTTTATATATAGTATACATAATTGCATAATTAGTTTTATTTGTCAATCGAAAAATAAACAAAAGGAGGTTTAGTATTACTGTACTCTTATAGTAATTCTTAGCTTCAAAAATGCAAAAATTTCAATTTAAGCAAGTTCAGCCAAAATTGAACTGCAAATATATATCTGTAAGAAACTGCAAACCTTTCAAATTAAAGGACTACTATATTGACCTAAATTGCTTAACTATGCCTTATATTTGAGATGAAAAACCACATTTAAGGAGATTCATTAAAAACTAAGTATAGTATGTTGTTAACAGCATGAATCCAATAACCATCGTAATACACATGTGAGGCATTAGCATCTTACTTGACAGCACCGTATCCAACTGCTTCAGCAGTCTGCTCAAGCTCTTCTGCAGTCCACTCAGCAGCCTTACCTGGTAAACGTTGAAATATAAACGTAACACATTTTATATGATAAAATAATATATTTGGTTAGTGTACTTTACAACATTATTATTTATAAAAACCTAAAAATATTTTTTTGAGGGTTTGATGGGTGAATACCTCGCTCCACAAGAGCCGCTTTACAACGAGTTTTAGCTTCATCAAGCAAATCAACCAGCTTAACAACTTCAGTACTACGAGTTCGGAATCTTTTTCCGTCATCACCAAGAACAAGACCAAATCCTACATGACTTGTTCTTGGGTAATGTCCCTCTTCAGCTGGGAGCCACCCTGCACGTTTAGCAGCCTGAAAAAAAGCAGGGTCAATAATTTAAATAAAAAATATATCCACTTCACCACTTGGGATATATTATGTTGTGTGAAGAACATGTCAAAGTGCTCTCGCTGTCCAACATCAGTGACATAAATTATCCACTCAGCTTTTTCCTCATTAAGACGATACCTGCATATGCACGGCACGCAAATGGTTAAAGAAAAAGATATCTTGAACAAAACCAGGTACAAAGAAATACTTGCTAAAAAAATATAACAAACCATAATGCAGCAAGGTCAGTTGAAGCATAGTTGAAGCCTCCATCACTTTTTACCACAATAAGAGGTATCTTTTTTCCTTCAATAAATATAACCTGTGCGCCCTCACTTTCTTCAATTAAATTTTTTTGTCTCAGCAGATCAAGTGTCTGAAGGATAAAGGGGTTGTAAAAGCTTTCACCCTGAAACCAACAAATTTGCATTATATTTGGGTTCCAATGAAAAAGAGGATAAATTTCAAATTATATAAATTCATTAAAATATTCTAGCAAAATTTGTGACTGATTGTTGCGGCTGTAAGGAAACAACTAAGGTATCACACGAACATAGTACCTTTTCTTCCAAGCGGACTCCCAAACGCTGATATACTTTTTCGTAACCATTTCGGCTTATCTCACAGATTTGTGCCCATGCCTTTCGGTACCTTTCGTCGCCACCCTATTTTTAAAATTCATTATTTTACATAAGAACAAATAAAGAGATGGATAAGTTGTGTGGGCCACAGAGTGGTTATTCACCTGAAGGCTAACAACCGCCTGTTGGGCTCTCGCTTTGAACTCAGCATCACCATCAAATCTCTGCTTTGACGCCTTATAAAATGCCTATCAAAGTAATAATTGAGTCAAGATAACATCAATTGATTTCCGCAGAGCAAAATGAGGAACTTGTTGGAACTTCTAGAATAGAATCTTTGTCATTAGAGACATATTAGTGTATCTATATACCAATAAGATCCTACAGAATCTACCGATGGTATAACTTCAATATAAAACTACTCACCTCAAGTTCTCCAATATCTTGATCATTTACTTTCCCATCAGGAAACCTTTCAAATAGGAACTCGATCAACATTCCAAACTGCAGAATAAAAGTTTTACAATATTCATTCACACAAAGAGAAAGGAAAGAAGAACAAATATATATGTGCAATGCCCTTGATATTGCTGGTTCAACTTATAGCTGACTACATTATGAAAGACATGATGTTACTAGCTATTTTGGTTTGTAGAACAAAAAAGGGCAGTTGTCATAGCTATGAGCATCAAAAGATTTTAAAAAGCCGTAAATTCACACAAGATCAATCTCATGTACCTGAGTACCCCAATCCCCAACATGGTTTCTGCGAAGTACTTCCACATTAGAATACTCAAGCATACGTGCTAGCGTGTCCCCAATGATAGTTGATCGTAAATGACCAACATGCATTTCCTTTGCTATATTGGGTGAAGAAAAATCAACTATTGCCCTTTTGACAGGAAGCCTTGGTGCCCATGTGTCTATACCATATGTTAGCATTTTTTGGATGCTCTGCAGGGACAGAATCGACAACATTATAAATGGAAGGAAAAAAAAAAGCAACATCTGAATTGGAAATTAAAACGAGAAATATGACAGATACCTGAGCTATCCATTGCCTTGATAATATAACATTGATAAAGCCAGGACCAGCTACGGAGCATGATTCTATCATGTCAGTTGGCGGAAGATTTTCCATGATTGCCTACATATTTGAAAGATCCATGGAAGCATACAAACATGTTATTATAATCCAACATACACTAAACATTCAGTATTCACGAAAAAAAAAGTGATATTACCTTTCCAACAGGCTGAGGACCTTTGAATTGTACACCCTCTTTGCCCTTTATTTTAGACCATAAGCTCATGGCGTTGTTGCTATTACCAAATGCAAATCTCAACATTAGTAAACTAAGATTTTAAGAACAACATGCAATAGAAGTGACGATGCAGCCAAAAGTGCCAAAATTATATAGCACCTTACAAACTAAGAACACTAAAAAATATCATACATATAAATTATAAATCATGAACAACTCAGAACAAGTATGTGAAAGAGCATATACCATTGGTAATCACCGGCTTCTTTTCGGGCGCAGGGAGCAATTATAGGCGCCACTTCTGCCTCATCGGGTACAGTAATTCTCAGCGATTCATCAAACACCCTTGCTATTTGTTCTTTAAGGCTTCCTATATTCTCTTCCTGTATTATAAAACCATAGCATCATCCCGAGATTAATAAGATACAACGTACATATCCTGAAGTTCTGAATTTTATGCTTCGGTATACATAGTTTAGCAGGTGTTAACACAAAACTAGTTTCAACACACAAACATGTTGATACGCGCATGATAATGTTTAAGTTAATAGACTTACAGGTGCAGCTGCCATGACTGATCTGGAATGTACCCACTTAACGGAAAAGTTTCTTCTAGATGCTTGTTTCAGTATATCTGTCTAGTTTTGCAGTAACAAAAATGTAAGAACTTCACATTTCAGTACCGCAAATATACCAATTAAAGAATTTGACTTCATTTACCAGCAAAACAGTTAAGCAGATAAAAATCAACAAAAACTTTTCCGAATATGTATACTTGTACATAGAAAATACCTATAAACTGATTATACACGCATAAACTATACTACCCGAGACACTATGTTCGCTTATGAGTTGTGAGTTTGTGACACGTGTTATCTACCTTATATACCTAAATAAATACGCTTACCACAGACTATGTCCGCATGTGCCCAAGACTGTTCTATTGACTTGTTTTCGTAAAAAAATATATGAACCTGTATGCACACACAACACCAAGCACCTAATCACTAGGATCATTAAATGTAACAATAACCAATTTTTTTTTATCACATTATTCAATTCCAAAAGGTAAATTTACGTTTACTTAGCAACTTCACGCAACATGTTCAGAATTAGAGCCTCCGCTTTTCGGGTCACAATAAAAATGAAAAGCAATCAACAAGTACATATCCCAATTTCACCAACATTAAGTTGAAGACTCCAACAACAATAACTTGAGTGGCGTTTATTTATTAGAACTGCTTATCACATTTTAATAAAACACTTTTCAGTATTTAGACATAGACATTCAGCTAATAATCAGAATCTAAATAACCAAGTTGCGTAATCAACACATAACTATCAAAGACTCAAATAAACAATTCAAATATTACTAGAAGCAAATTCTTCGAAAACCTAAATATTACAAATAATGTATATCTAATAATAACGAATATGTTTTCCAACGCTCCTATTCAAAACACTAATAATAACGTCATTTTACGCTTTGTAATTACATCTACAGCTACGTTACCAAACGCTACTAGATAGAGTAACTCTATACCTAAACCGTAGATATTGTAAACAAACAGATACATACATACTATTCTAACAATCACAATGTCATTATGTTATAATTATTATGAATTAAAATTAAGCTTACAATTGACGGCGGATGATGAAGGAGGAGAGGAGGAGAGATAAATGATTTTTCTATTAAATACATTTTCGTTTTTAGGGTTTTTATAAAAGGGTTACGTTTTTAGGAGAGATAATGGATGTTTTTTTTTTTTTTTTTTTTTTTTTGGTTTTGTTATGTTTGTGATGAGATATGTTGCGGATCGAGGTTGAAAACAGACTGAAAATCGAACCGCACTGAAAAACTAAGCCGAATTGGTTTAATCGAAACCGAACTGACCATAATTTGTTTCGCTTTTGATTCTATACAGTAGTGGCGGACCCAGAAAAATCCAATGTGGGGGGCAAATTTTTTTTTTGACGATAATCGCAAAATGCGGATGAAAAAATTGGATTTAAAATGATAAATCGAGTATTATTGTTTAGAGATTGAGGATTTTCAGTTGGTGGGGGGCAATTTGAGTTTTGAGTGGGGTGCACTTTCACAAAAAGGTCAAAATTATTTAAAAAAAAAAAAGAAGAAGTTACACTAACATCGTAACTTTTTTGGCTAGCCATGGGGGGCGCCGCCACCCCGTACCTAATACATAGGTCCACCCCTGATTCTATATATTTATGATTTTCAGTTTTTGTTCGGTTCGATTCGAGCCAAAACTGAAAAAAAACACACCTAAATAATATAAACCGTACCAAACCGAACGAACCGACAAAAAATGAAACGAACCGAATTACTTCAGTTCAGTTCTCGGTTCATGTCTTCCACAAAATTGGTTTTTGGTTTTTTTCAGTTCGGTTCGTATGGTATTCACGTAAAGTTCTTAGTGATGGTTTCAGGTGGTAATGGTGAAAACGGAAAAAGGATGTGACGGTGTAACGAATAAAAAAATAAAGAATAAGTGATGTGTCATATTGGGCTTGACAAGGTTATGTGGCATTCGGCATAATTGGGTGAACCACATCCCCTTTCCTCTCTCTTATCTATTCTTTTGCCTCTACAATTGGCATCACTTGTTGATGAAAAAGAAAACATGTAGATAATTTGCTTGTGCTTTTTATGAGTATTTATAAGATATAAACGTTGTTCACGAGTTATAGTAGAAATGTATGAAAGAAAAAGAGTGTTGTCCGCTCTAAGATGATATGTATTTCTTGCGACGGTAAAGTACTTACGCGTAATGAAAACGTGTTGGTCAATCAAATTTTACATCATTTGTAGGCAATGTAGTGAATGAACATTACTTTAACGCGCAATGAAAACATGTTGGTCACTAACTATCGTACCAAATTCTTAGGTTTTAAATTTAACATCACACATAGGTTTCTTAGCTATTAAAAAAATAAAAAAATAAAAATTGCACTTTTATGAAAAATGCAGCATGATATCCTCGACTAAACTGATTACATAGTTAATTACAGAGTATTTTAGTAAAAAAAAAAAAAAAAAAAAAAAAAAAAAAAAAAAAAAAAAAAACCTACTATTTTGACAAGTTTACAGCAATGCTAACAAAAGTCAATAAGAAACATTATAAGTAAAACATTGGAACTTCAATTTAAACAACAATCTTCTCATTAAATCGTATCTCAGATAATGACAATTGAGATGTAAACGTAAACTCAAATTGAGATACATACATTAAGATCAGATAAGCAAAGTGATTAAGTAATAGTATACCTGATAGTTTCTTATCCTTGTCTATAATGATAGAATAAATATACAAGAATCTTACAATACGCCTCATTTCTAGCATCTACAAGTCATTTCCACACATCCAAAAAACAATCACCTCTGAACCAAACAAAGTTACACAGAAATTATATCCGGTTATGATCCCTGCTAAAACATCCGTCTTACCTCGTGCAAAAATCGTGTAAACTAGTCGAATAGCATCCAGCCATGTATCCAGATATTCCCATGAGTCTGCAATCTGGTGTATAAATAAATCAAAATTCTCTGTTATTCAAAGTTTTCCGAATAGATTGACATGAATATTGATAATAGCCCATGTCCAATTTGAATTTTCAAAAGAAAAGATGAAACATACCAAGAATTTCTGTCCATGAATCGTATCGATGCATATAGACGGACCAGGAGGTAAAGTCAGATCTGCACATGGTGAAACAGAGACTATATCTTGGATGTCAATTTTAATGGCCGGCCTGCCATTGCTTGTTTTATCTCCAGGTAACATGTGACGTTGCTCATCATTGTGAATCTGTAAATAAATTTGCCAATTCTCAGTACATCAAGCGACAAGTGTATAATAAGTGAAGTTAACTAAACACATGACTCCACTTGGCTCTTTTTATGATGTGTCATTCCTAAAACGACCAGTATCGTTAACAAATTTATAATTACAATCCTACAAATTTTCGATTGATCCAGCTTATATTACAGTTAAATAAGTATAGATTGTAGAACATGAAGGGACCTTTCCATACATTAAGAATGCCTGGCCAGTAATAATTTCTACCAACACTAGTGCTGTCATAGAATTTGTGCTTCACTTTCTCAGACTATACTTAAGTACTCTTGTTTGCCATTGCAGTAAATTTATCTTCGGAAATTTGGTCATTTCACAAACTGTTAACAAATCAGCCTTGCAATTACAGATAATGTGGTCTTTTAGTGAAATGTTAGCAACAATCCACATTTGAAGAGATTTTCTTCCTTGAAAGGATATTCTACTAAATAAATTATATACTGAGACTCTGTGTGTGCATACATAAAGGAACGATTGTGCATTATCAACACTAGTCGGATACCCGCGCACAGCGGCGGCGATAAGTATAGTTATATGTGTTCGCTTACCCGTTTAGTGAATTCGTTTCACAACACTTCGAATGTATGTGTTTGTTTGGGTTACCCGTAGCTTTCCCGTGACATAATTATTCCCGCATATAGAAATACCCTCGCAATCTCTTACCCGTCAATCACTCCCCCAAAAGTATATGATTTTGACGAATCAAGATTATATTAATTGAAATCAATGTTGTAAAAAGCAGCCTAGGCGGCGCCTAGGGGCTAGGCGGTCACTTACCGTGGCAGTTTTAAGCTAGGCGGACAATTTAGGCGTTTTGGTCAAAAGGCGGTCAACATCCCGCCTAGGCGGGTCAAATCGGGCTAGGCGGTCAAATCGGGCTAGGCGGGTCACATCAGGCTAGGCGGTCAACACTTGCAAAAACTTCAATTTTGGGTTTTTTAACCCCAATTTACCCCTCTTTTCACATGCTCTGACCAAATACGCCTCTAAATCTACAATTGGAACGATTCATGATGATAAAAACACGACAATCACAATTAAAACACACATTATGTCATTATGTGTTTGTCCAATTGAGTTGTTGTCAACATGTGTGATTTATTTTTAGTGACTAAATGTGAATATGAGGTATTAATAACAATAAATAATGCATCAACTATAACATCAATGATGTGAATCATAGTATTTTATGTTAAAATATATTTATATATATTAAAATATATTAATATACATTTAAATTTATTTTTTTTATATATAAAAAGTCAATCCGCCTAGGCGGTGGTCGACCGCCCGACTAGCGCCTAGCGCATTTCGCAACCTTGATTGAAATAAAGGTTAAAGTTGTAAAAAATTAAATTAAAATAAAATAAACCCACTAAAAATATAAAAACTAAAAACTTATAAAAATATATCAAAATGGATGTTGAATTAAAGAGCATAAAATTTTAGAAAATATGGTGAAATTAGATTATAAAAAAAAATAAGTATATAAAAAGATATTTCAATTTAAAAATAAAGATGAATTTTTAGTTGAGAAGTGACACATGTCACTTTATAATTAAAGCTCCTTATCTTATTTTTTAGTGGTTAGGAGTTAGGCGAGTTTGTTACTCCAGAAGTAACACATGTCATCTCATGATTGGAGCTCCATATCTTAATTTTTAGTTAGGAGTTAGGCTTGGAATCAGGTTTGGCTTTTACATGCATTATAATATAGTATAGAAGTATAGATTTAAGGTACATATGATAGAAATGAGCATACCTGTTGAAGGCCTTCATGGTTCAAAACAAATTGGGTGCGCTTCCGGTCACCATGCGGAGCAATTGGATTTCCAACTGGTGGTGCGGTTAGATATCCAACCTTTAGATAAGGTAGAGGCAGCTAAAATACAAAAATAACAATCAGTAATGCAATCAAAAGTATCCAGGCTGAAGTTAAAGAAAAAGTAATTGAAAAAAAAAGTAACTTTTTACGTTTGTTATTTGTCATCTAATGTTTTCCTCCAACTACCCCCATTATTGTCACCAACAATAACGGAGCATGACAAAGTTTACAACAAATACTCCCTTATATTATAAAACTATTATGAAATCAAAATTAACTTAGTAAAAGCATTCAAGCGAATTAGATGTAATAATGTTGGTGTTTCAAGGACACGGATTTTAATAGATAATTAAGTTTTGCAATAACAATAATTATAAATCTCTGTAACAAATATTACAGAACTTATACTTAATCATGCATGCATATGATATAGAAGGTAAAATTGTACTCACCATGGATCGCACAAGCTTCAAGGCACTGGTGTAAACCTATAATCATAAAACCTCAAGTTATATTCATATCATGCAGTGATTAAAACATAACTTACATTTCTAAGAATAATCAAGAAACAAAAGACACATACCGAGTAATTTGGCCTCAGTGCATGAGCAGCAGCAATGTAGATAGCAGATTGACTGTATAATTCATTAGGATCATGCCTTCCGGTTCTTGATGTATCTTCTGCTAATCCATACTACAGATGTAGAATCATCAAAAATAAGTATACCTTCATATCCAAATTTGCAAACAACAACGTGCGGTAATTAGTAAACTAACCAAAACAGTGCCGAGATTGTAGATGGCCCTATGAAAATCAAACTGCAACTGTATTGCTGCACGAAACTGAAATACAAATATAAATGTGATTAAAAGATAATGTGTGTTAAGGATCTATAGCAGCTGTAATAAAGTAAAATATTCCTGTAACTTACTGATTGCACTTTTTACTATTGTCTGTTTTTCTCGAGCAGGGACAATAGCACTTAATTCCTGCAAAAAGGTAAAAAATATATAGTAATAAATACAACTGGTGCTTGGTAATGCTATTAAACAAAAAGAAAAATAAAAATGAAGATCATGTGAAACTAGAAGCACCTGTAAAGCAAGACCCCAATTGTTGAGAGCCTGAAACAAAAAATTTATGAAGTTATAACCAATACATAGGAAACGTACTATTTCTTCAGAAATAACCAATACATAGGAAACGTACTATTTCTTCAGAAATAAAATAAAAAAGATAATGAGCAAAGGATATTAAGAAATACCTGGGGACTGCAATATCAAGTGAAAAAAAGTTAGATCCCATACCTTTTCACAATATTTATAAATTGTTCGCAGTAGAAGCACACCCACTGTTAGAATGTATAGCAGGGAAAATATCCTGAGTTAATGGTCTAACCTGTTTCCACAGTTCTTCAGCTTCCTTTGTACGCCCACGCATTTTGGCTCGATCAGATATGGCAATAGCCCAGTTATAATAAGCCTGCAATTAGACAATGTGATTATACTGACATGTGACGAGAGCCAGATTTTGGTATGAGAAAAAATTAGACAACATGAAATTTGACATGTTGAGGAAATATTTTCATTTAAATTACTTTATCAAAGTGAAATTGTCATGCAACTGAAATTTAGAAGCCAGATGTCAGTCTATAGTCTATACGGATTGAGATACATACATCATGAAGTGTAGGGTTTAAACGTGTAGCCTCATCGTACTTTTTGCAAGCCTCTTCAAGTAAAGCATCCTTGGATGGTGAACTAGTATCTGAGTTGACATTATCTGCACTTTCCTGGAGATGGAACGAAAGACAATTAATGGTTATAATGTATTAATGTTGCATTAATAAGTATAGACACTCATGTTTCGTCAAAAGAAATATACAAAATGTGGCTGCCATAATATCTTATTTATAGCGTCTTGTTACATTTTTATCACAATTACCCCATGTCTCACAAAAGTGTCCACATTAATCTTTTGAATGTCTACAGGAAAGATATCTTTCACCAATTTCAAAGTGCCATGCTATTATTACGTTATGTTCATATTCCATATGGCGAACGCATAGTCTTCTTTTTATCTCTCAAATGAAAACCTCTTTAGTGCCAAGCATGAAGGAATGCTAGACGTTTGGTAATTCAAACATAATAAGCAGTAATAGAAGTTTGATGAGAAAAACTGGTATCACTTTAACTATAAAAAATATCGACAGAGCTAAAAGGTAATTATGCCAATTACTAGGTTAGTATTTCCTTTATCGGATGTGGTTGTATGGTATGAGTAACAATTTCTTGTTATCAATCTTTATTTAACCATAATGAATCTTATGGTGTGGCCAGTAATTAATAATTTGGAGGAAATCAAGCAAAGCCAGAAATTGGGCGCTTAGAACACCTATTGATATATAACACAAGTTACCTGAAGAACCAGTGCCCAATTATAAAGTGCATCATAATCATCTGGATTTCTCTCTATTGCACTTGCATACCTGAAACAAAAAACGGCCGAGTTATGAATAAGTATACATGCAAAAGTCCTATTAAACGTATGATCCAAAGTAAACTTCAATGTCACGAACACAGAGACAGACACAAAAGGGAGTGGTAGAAAGTGAACCTCTGTGACTAAGGGGTCATTTTTACTGACAGGTATAACCAATTTCGGTTCGCTATGAATCTTACTAGAAACTGGTAAGTGGTAAAACTTAAAAGTGGTTGGACAAATAAGAAGAAAGATGGTGAGAATACAATAACAATTATTGAAGGATACTGCAGACCATAAAAAAGTGAGTATGAACATGTCATGTAGAGTCCCGACTAGTGTTTTCCTTTCAGTTAAAGTGAAACTTCCTATCAGACGGTACTATGTGCATTACCCAAGGATATCAGCAAATTATGCTCAACGGAACCTATACTAGCATTTATGCTACAGTGTGATGTTACTGCAATAAGACTAAAGCATCTAACTTGGGGTATATATAATGCCAAGATTCGGAAATTGATCAAACTCTTATAAAACATGTTTCATCCTAAAAACAGGATGCAGAACAGGAAAGCGGGAGTACCATGGTCTTCCCTCGTCAATTGAGCTACATTTGGATTTAGTACCAGAAAGACCGTGATATACGTTTTAATTGTTTCAAAACTCAGAAGATTCAAATTCACAAGAGTAATTATATGAACGCTCTGTAATTTAAGAAGACAGAAAAATTATGCGGATTTTGAGATTGAGTCATTTAAAAGTAGGATGCGATCTAAGCATAAAGTATGATATATGTGGCTACCTTTTTGCTGCAAATGTCAGAATCCGTTGCCTTGACCGACCTTCCTCATCAGAACCAGTTATACTATTAATCAAGTCCATGGCAGCGCTATTTTTTTCTGTATGTTGTTGTGTGTTCTCTTGGCTGAAGTTCAAACACATAAACAATAAGAGAATATCATAATACAGTAAAAAGAACTACATTTACTACCAACTACAGATAATGAACAGAAAACTGTGCAAATTTTACTTCAGCTACAAAGCTAAAATCTAATTGTTTGATCCAGCCATCTGGGTAGCACAAAAAGTACGATAATACAAGTTGAAAAATGTCTTAGACTATCAGTCGTGTTCTAGACTGGCTACGGATCTACGACTTAGGGCTGTTGTTTTGCCTCACCAAGACATAGAAGAAGCAGCTTCCATATATCCAATAAAGCAATAACAGCTACTACTACAAGCGTTCTCCACAACGCACACTACAAATGCTGAAAAGGAATTCCATAACTATATAGATCTACTTGTTTACATGTTGGTGACAAAGAATAAATTATACTGAATACTTGTGATGGGTATCATGATTCACTGGGTTTCTAGAATGGTACGACACAGGATAGTTTAGTTTCTGGAGAAGAGAGATTTGTTAGTGCTCAAATAATAGAGACTTTGAGGTCTTCTGACTCAGTGACTTCCAGAGTTGTATTTTAACCTCCATGCTAACTATAAAGTAGCTTAAAGATTTCAAACAACATGTAAGATAGTGCCTAAAATCCCCTTTTCCGTGGCAGCATACCCTTCTTTCTACATTAATATTATTAACAGTCTAATTTTTTCATCACTTGTGGTGCACCTACTAACACACTTCATATTACTAAAAGTTATACTCCGTACTTTACATGCATCAAATCCCCCAAGGGAGTCATTTGGTTCTGTAAAGTTCATATGCTTCCCAAAATAGAAGTAAAGTAAATTCAGTACTCGCAATCTCTCCCTCATATTCGTCTCCTAACATCACTAATCGAAAAACTTTACCACAACCCAAACTAACTACTAGAATAGTCCATGCTACACAAGGTGACACACAATGCCATTATCCATAAACTCGTAGCATTGTCTCACAGATTAAAAACAACAATTATGTCAGAGTCGGTAGTCTATTTTTCAATTTAATTAAGTTTCTACTGAACGTACAGATCCTATATATAGCTCGATTCATTACATATAGAGAAGCAAAAGCATGTGTAGCTAAAACCACCTCTGCACCATCTCCGCCGCAACACACCCAGTCTTTCATGAAGACAAATCATATTCATACAGCCTTATACTAATCGTACCACCCACTCACCCAGTGATAACAGGGCCCTAGCATGCACACCATAAGTTACAACCATCAAATCAACGCCAACGCAGATCTTTTACCGATCAATCTCGCTGGTAACATCCCACACTTGACACTAGTGATAACAGAGCCCTAGCATGCATATACTTACAGAATCAGCTAACCTATAATACAGTATTACAATCATCATCAATTTAGGTCTTACTCTTTCAATTGATCTACTAATTGAAAAACTTTAACATAATCCAAACTAACTACTAGAACAGTCCATGCTACTCAAGGTGACACACAATGCCATTCTCCATAAAATCGTAGCATTGTCTCATGGATTAAAAACAACAATTATGTCAGTGTCAGGTAGTCTATTTTTCAATTTAATTAAGTTTACACCGAACGTACAGATCCTAACAATATAGCTCGATTCATTACAGATACAGAAGCAAAAGCATGTGTAGCTAAAACCACCTCTGCACCATCTCCGCCGCAACACACCCAGTCTTTCATGAAGACAAATCATATTCATACAGCCTTATACTAATCGTACCACCCACTCACCCAGGGCCCTAGCATGCACACCATAAGTTACAACCATCAAATCAACGCCAACGCAGATCTTTTACCGGTCAATCTCGCTAGTAACATCCCACACTTGACACTAGTGATAACAGAGCCCTAGCATGCATATCCTAACAGAATCAGCTAACCTATAATACAGTATTACAATCATCACCAATTTAAGTCTTACTCTTTCAATTGATCTACTAACCTATAATACAAAAACAACTACTTACATTCAATAAATCATCAACAAATAACGTACTTTACCATACAATCAATATACTAACCTTTAATACATTATCTGATACTTACATTCATCCGATCAACTAAAAATTAGGTATTTTATCGTTCAGTTCAATTAATCTACTAACCTTCATTCAATCAACAGCAAATTAGCTATAATACCGTGCAACTGATCTACTAACCTACAATACACAATCAGCTACGTAGATAAGGTATTTTACCATTCAATTGATCTACTAACCTCTAATACATTACCAGCTAATTACATCAACAGCAAACTAAACCACTTACTGTTCAATTACACTAGAAACACGCAAACGTCTATATTCAATCAACTACAATTCAATTACTCTACCGACACCTCACTATAGCTTCAATTAATCAAAATGAAACTGCAACTCATGCTACAACTTAACTTACATTCATTCAATCAACACGCCTTTTACTATCCAAATGCTCTACTAACATCTCGCACTACTAGTAACTCAATCAACTACTTAGAATCATTAACTCTAATCAACAAATTAGGTCTTATATCGATCTACTAACCTCTAACGCTAGCTAGTCGTAAATATAATCTCAATCAACAACAAATTAAACTCAAATCAATCAAAATTAAGCGACGAAACCTAACCTACGAGGCGTAGCGTATCCGCTGAGCCTTCATTTCCATCGCCATTCTTCAACTCATTCAACAGCTCTCTCTCTCTCTCTCATCGTAAACGTCTTATTACCTTCCTCCTTATATTCACTCTTCCCTACATTCTCCGATTCAACTTGTTTAAGTTGTTCAGGTTTTGGATCTGGATCTTCGTTAGGAGATCGGTGAGTTAGGGTTATGTGTTGGCTCCGGTGAGGATTTGACGTCGCCGTTGGTTAGTTGTGGTTGTTGGTCATCGACGGACATTGTTGAGATCTGGTGATGGGAGTTTGGATTGTGAATGTTTTGGTTGATGTGGGTTTAGAGTTGTCAAGATCAAGTTAGAAATATGTTTGAGGAACTGAAATTGAAAATTAAAAATAAATAAAAATTAAGTTTTAGATTTTTATTTTTTAAATTTTTTGAGAAATTAATGTTTTTTCTTATCTAAATTATTAAAAGGTTGCGAATTTTAAAAATCTGAAATATTATCTTAGATAGATTACAACATGGATGGCAATGGCGATGATGAAAAATGGAGATGTTAGGCTTGAAATGATATATTTTTTTTTGTTTTGTTAGAGAGAATAAAAATAAAGAAAGGTAGATTGAGGTTTTTATTTTTCTAGTTAATTTGGAAAGTTAGAATTTTATCTCTTTGAAAATTGTTTAAAAAAAAAATGTGACTAAATGGATTTTTAATTTTTTCATTTTTCTATGAAAAATATCTTCAAAAATACACTCTTTATTCTCCCTAAAAAGTTTAGAAAATGTCGCATTCTTAACATGTGTCATTTCCTTTTCCTTATTTCCACCCCACGATCCCTCATGTATAATGAACATTCAAACCATGATTGATAAACATTCAAACCATGATTGATGAACATTCAAACTATGATTGATGAACATGTATTGATGAACCTCGCTCTTGTGGGATTGGGCATTGTTGTTGTTGTATTCAAAACATTTATTAATGAACATTCAGACCATGATTTGTGAGAGCATTCAACATGATTGATAAACTTATGGGATGAGTATTGATGAGCATTTCGTATTGATGAACTTAGATTAATAAAAAAAAAAAAAAAAAAAAAAAAAGTTGATGAACATAGATTAATAAACATTAAAAACTACAAAACATTTTGTGACGATTGAACATAGATCGATGAACATAACGAACATTCTTTTGATGAACCTAACAAGTTGATTTACCAAACAACTCACAAAAAACCAAAATCACAATACTCACATCCTCAAACGACACCTTCAAACTTACTTTCTTCACAACCAAACACTTCAAATCCTACTAGCCATCTGGTAATTCTCATTGAACTTGGCCGAGCTTTCTTTAATGAACAATTTGTGATAAACACTTACTTTGATGAACTTTGGGTGATGGATACTTACTTGATGAACCTTTGACGAATCATCACACAATTTTCTATCTATTTCTCACCAAAACAAATCAAGATGAATCTTTAATAAATCTTTGTTCCCACTTCTATACCTATGAAAAATATAACTCAAATATCGCATTTCCATAGCCTTTATTCACAAACAAAAACATACCAACGAATCACAATTCATCACTGATTAAAGCATCATAGTTTTATAAATTTGTTGAAACTCTAAAATCACTAAGTATTTATTGAAACATTTCAAACACTTAATTTTTCATAAACACTGAATTTGTTTAATAAAAATTAAAGAAACAAAAAAAGATGAAGAACTTGATGTTAATTAATAGTTTGCTAATCAAGAATTGGCATAGTAATTTCATTTTGACTCAAATCCAACGAATCCTTAATTTTTGATGAACTTCAAATTCTTGAAAATTGTTGTTATTCGTTGTGATTGAACGAATTTATGATCCAATTAAACAAAATTATGAACTTAATTATGTTATTTTTAACATTCAAACTGAATTTTTGAAGAAAAATTTTGTATATAATGCGAATTTTGGGGGGAAAAGAGGAATAACAAAGAGGGTTTCAAAGGGGTAAGAACAAAACAGTATAGGTAAATGAGAGGACACGTGTTGTGTCGAAAGACATTTTATAGACTTTGTAGGAAGTGGGTTTTCCCCCTCACTTCTCACTTTCTACACTACACGATCGTGACTCTATTAGAGAGATGACAAATGTGTACCGCTAGACCAAATTTACACCAACGATTTCACGCATAATATCTAACGAATGTATCTAATAAAACTTGAACCTACAACCTTTTTGTTAATGGATCGCTCATATAACACTAGACCAAATTCTCGAGTGAAAATCAAAACATATGTTTAGTTATTAGTCGTTATTTGTAAATAGTAACAATAGTTGTTCATTTATAAAAGGGCAAATCGCATAAAAGTGAACTTACTTTGAATTTCAATTTAAGGTATCCGAGTTTTTTTTTCTCAATTTAAAGTACCTAACTTATTATGTTGTGCAATCTAAGGATTTGTTTACCAGTTAATCAGGTAACCGGTTGCTAAACTTAAATCCAAACACTACCTTTCTTCAACATCCATCCACCATCATCAACCATCTTACTACTATCAAAATTCATCAAAACTTATAATCAAAAGTACACAACTGATGAAGCCAAATATTTATCAACTCAACTTGGACCACCGCCCACAACTCTCATATTAAAGTTTTGATAACAAAAATGACGTGTGTTGTTTTTTATGAGTTTGATATACTAAGAAGATTTGATGACTTGGAAAACTTTGAATATGGTTTGATATCATCAAAATTTATGATGATAGATTGACAGTTTATTCTACCAATTTGTCTTGAGCAGTAAGCATTTTGTAGGCATTTTGTCTTAAGCAAAAGCCTTTTCCCAAGAAGAGTTCTCGAGTATATTAGAAACTCCGCGCTTTATCAAGGGTGGGAGTCTACACTATGCCCATGTGAATATGCGATATTTTCTTACGAAGTTGCCCATAGCAATTGAGAAGAATACTCATATAGTCATATATTTCAAGGAAGGTAGAATTATTCTATAAGCTACGAACGAGATCGATAAAATGGAGACTTTTCAACAAGTGAAAAAAGCTTAACGCACTACTGGAATGAAAGCCAATTTCCCACATATCTATTTTCTGAATTAGATAGTTTCTATATTATGATAAATCTGATTACAAAGTTGTTTTCTTTTTGGAAAAAGGCTAATAATGCATGCGTGACAATGCAATTGAATGCATTAGTGAGTTTAATCATTTAAATTATTGTGTTGTTATAAAGAGAAGAGGTTGATGAGGAGATGTGATAAAGAAGAGATGACGAAGAAGATAAGTGTTTGGGTATGTGGAATATATAGAGATTCGGGGTGTTTGGATTTATGTTTAATATAGAGATAAGGGTGTGTTTGGAATGTAAATTACTCATTAGCCTTTTATGACCTGGAAACTTATTAGCTGACTAAGATTGCAAGTAGAAAAAAGATCGATACCCTAAATTGAAAAAAGAAAAAAAAAAAAAAAAAAAAAAAAAAGTTAGGTACCTTAATTTGAAATCAGGTATAAATATGATACTTTTTTTGTGCAATTTGCCCTTTATAAAAGTATTTAATGTTTAAAGATTTTTACTTACGTCAATGCAAATTTTAAATGTTTCGTATTTATAAAAGCGTTAATCATAAATTTACCATTAAAACACACAAAATGCTCGAAAGTATATTTATTTATTTATTTATTTTAACATTGAGTGAAGTGGAAGGCTTTGCTAATAGCTTCAAAAATTTTAGCGTTTAGCAAGATGGTTTTATAAAAGTTTTAACTTTTAACTACAATGTTGCTAAAGTCTTTAATAACTTTTGCATTGAAGATACTGTGACGAGTTTAAATTTGATTAAATTGTAAACCAAACTTAATATTCCTTTTCTTAATCTAAATAGGACATATTAAAGGTGTAGGATAGAGGAGATCAACAAGTGTAGGCACAACCAGTATGTCTAAACTACTTTTATTTATCAGAAGTATTTCTTAGGCCAATATTAATTACAACCATAAATATTATAGTTAACTTTTGACACATCGACATCATATCGGTTTTCTTTCTCCAAAACTACACCACAACCATAAAAAAAGAGTAAAGGCGACCCGCGACCACAACCAACCCAAAAAAACATACCTTACAAAAACAAAGTAAATACAGGGTAAAAAATAACACACACAAATAAAATAAAAGTTATGATTGAGTAGCCTAAAAAATTAAAAAGATAAGGTAAAAAATGATCTTATTGGAGCCCATTGGGATCACATATGAGGAAAGACGACGTTATTAGATTGTTACGTTCTAACCAAATGCGGACTATAATTGAATCAAGAGCAAATGTGTCGATGTCCATATTTAGCAACTATTAATGCCAGCCAAAAGTGGATTGTAACCCAAATTCAACAAATATGGATAGTGTTAATACAATTTTGGCGCTCACGAAGAAGATTAGTGTAGGCTAACCTCCGGGGAAATGATCTTGTATTAAGTATTTGTCTTGGTTTAGATTTAAGAAAATAAACACCGTTAGCCTCACCGCGGAACGGGGTTCCGCGGTCAACCTCCGGTGTGAGAGTGAGTAATGGTTTTTTGGGAGATAAAGTTAGTTCTAGAGAGAGAGTGGGTGTGTGTACGTTTGAATAGTGGCGAGGCCCTATTTATATGGTTGACCTTTCATGCGTGTTCTCGGTCACGGGACGTGAGAGGCGGCAGTTTGTAAGTGGGGGGAGTGGCGTAGGTCAACTTCGAGTTTGTCCCGTTGTTATGATAGTGATGTTTTTGGCGAGTTTGTCGCTTTCCCTTTGGGGACTTTGCGGTACGCGATACCATAAGTCTGAAGATTCCCTACTTTTTATGTGGGGCCGGTTTGTGGCCTCGGGGCCGCATCTCCTACCCAGGATTGGTCTTTCCCTTGGTGTCCACGCCGTGCGCACATGGACAATGGTTGAGTGACCTCCGACGGGTTATGTGTTTGGCACGCGCCCGACCCGTATGAGTGTCGGGGGGATCATACGCGATCAAGTCCCCCCAGTCTAGTGTGCTTGTTGGTCCAGGACAAGTGCTCTAGACTAAGTTATTTCGTTCATCCGCGGTTGGGTGTTCCGTGGGGAATCCCAGTCATTGTTGATTGTATTCTCCACTTATACAAAGGATAAGCGTTACATGTCCGCATTCCTTGAGATTCGCTCTAGACAGCGTGTTTCTATGACATGGCGTTTGGGCTGCTTCTATCTCGTCCGTTGATCTAGCGGATCGGACCATTCGATCTGAGCAGGGACGTGGCGATTTCTCACCGTTCGATCGCTGTTGGTTTTACTCTCGAGAGGGTATAAATACCCTCTTTTTACATTCTAGGTTCTTGTTGCCCTTTCATCTTGGCGTGTAAAAGAAAAAAGCCATTCAAGTTCTCTTTGTGCGCCTTTACTTTCTCAGGTTAGGTTCTTCTTCTTTATTCTAGTTCCATGGCTAAAAAACTTCTGTGTGATTTTACTTGTAAGTTATTCCAGAAAGACCTAAGTGATTTATGCTCTAAATACCATATCCCCACAAATGTTCATCCTCTTCTTCCTGGGCCTAATGATACCATAAAGGATGGCCCTCGAGGGTAAGATAGTATATATACTATGTTTTTGAATTACGCAATTTTAGGATCCCCTCTCCAAGTTCTTGTGTAGTGTTTTGGAGTATTTTTAATTCATCTGTCACAACTATCCGTGTTGGCGGCTAGGATTAGCCATTTTGAGATCTGTTAGCGCGTTCACGGTGGCATCCCCACCGTATCTTTGTTTAGGAAGTTTTATTATTACGGTATGAGATGGGTGGATGACTTTATAGAAGCGTAAGGGTCCTAAGTCTTTGGTTGTTCTGTTTGCTACACGCTCCCTAGATTACGTAAGAATTGGATGGAGTATTTCTTTTGGGTTGACGCGACTATTTTTCCTTTGGCTATTTAGGAATGACAAGCGTCTCCGTTGATCGTGATCCGCCTCCGTCGGATGACGATATTGATCGAGATTTGTTACAACTCCTTGACACACAGTGATGCTCCCTTCAAGAAGTTTCGAGAGCCTTTTCATTGTGTAGTGGGCCTTAGCGCTTGGGATGGCGTGTGGCGCACCTTACTTTCATGGCCGTCAGTATCTGAGGGTGGGTTTTCTTCTTAGGGTTTGTTGCTTCTTATTCTTGATTTTGCTTATTTTGTTTTTAACACTTGTCTTTTTGTTTGCGAGAGATGTCTCTATTTGCTTTTATCAACCAGCCAGATCCATTTGTTGTGACTTACGGAGAAGAACCTGCGGGAGGGTGAAAAGACCCTGTAGGATGAGACTGCCGAGCCCTCGGAGAACTTGGTTACTTTGGTCCAAGAGACCATTGTGGATACGGTAGAGGCGGCCAAGGCCAACAAGGCTACCGGGAAGAAGAGGGTCCGGCTTGATGTCCCCGCCAAGCAACCAGAGAAGAAAAGGATTACTTTCGTGCCTGAGCAGGGTTCTGGGTCTGCTGCTGGTAAGGCTCCTACTTTATTTATGTCGCTTCACTTTATTTTTTGAATAGAGAAATGACCCGAGTGTTTTTTGGCTATGCAGGGGATGCTGCAGCGGGGCCTATCCCTGTTATGGAGCTCCGTGACGAGTTCGATTCCAGCCCTCAGCAACTGAATACTATTGTTGCCTCTTACGAGCTACCAGCCTGGCAGCGGTCGGGATGCGACCTCGAAGACATCTACCGGCGCTCACTGAGCAGTGGATACGGATATGCGGTCCCTCTTAGCACCACCTGCAGCAAGAGTGTCTTTGGAATGGACTCCCCACCGGCAGGACCAATCTGCTCATCGTCTGCGGTCAGGTGAGAGATTTTTATGAGTCCTGTCAGGTGGATGCCCGAAGGCTAAAATATTTATGTTCCTAAGTGGCGCCTGCCAATGAGTTTCGTATGAATGATCCATGGTTTGTCGTGAGTGTCTTGATAACATTGCAACTCCCCGGTTATTTATCCATGC